>JAAIIK010000097.1:2674184-2685771 GCA_014706435.1 Silurus glanis
TATATATATATATATATATATATATATATATATATATATATATATATTGTGGTGTGAAGGTACACAAAATCTTAAGTCACGGTTCCAAAAAAAAATTGCTTGTCATTTTTTTATTAACACATTCATTCATTCATTCATTCATTTTCTCCCGCTTATCCGTAATTCGGGTCACGGGGGCAGCAGTCTAAGCAGGCCCCCGCCTTCGACTGCTGCCCAATCCTCACAGCACCGTCCCTTACGGTCCCTCCTGCAGGTGGTGAGCCCACGGGAAGGCGGCCCCACGTCACTCCGACGTCACGGACCTTGATATTTCCCTCGTAAGGGACCCCCGGAGCATAGAGGGTTAAGGGCCTTGCTCAAGGGCCCAAGAGTGGCAGCTTGGCGATACCGGGGCTTGAACCCCCGACCTTCCGATCGGCAACCCAGCGCCTTAACCGCTGGAGCCACCACTCCCCATTTTTTTTTATTAACACAGTTTATTATAATTTGTGATCAAATTTTGAACAGTTAACTTTTTAAAAAAAAATTAAAATTTTTTTAAAAACCTGTGTTTGATAATATAAAATTTTCTAAAAATAAAATAGAATAAATCTAATAAATTCAATACACTTTTTTTTTATTATTTTGATTAAATTGAGTAATCAATAAAATTAGCACAAATTAAATTGATTAAATTAAATTAAATAGATAAATTTTTTTAAAGATAAACTGTTCTACTTATTTCAGAATACAAAAGTATATGAGCTTTTGATTGCAGTACCGTATCTGACGTGACACTGTTGTGTAGCAACAACTGCTACTAAATATTTTAGCAACTGTTGATCATCCTGAATGTCGGCTTGAAAGAATTTAAACCCATTCCTCAGTATGGAACAGTTTCAACTCTGGGAGGTTGGTAGGTTTTCTCACATGAACTGCTTGCTTCAGGTCCTTCCACAACATTTCTATTGAATTGAGTTCAAAATTTGACTTGACTGTTCTATTCTTTTTACCATTCTTATATAGTACAAATTGTATGCTTTGTGGCACTGTCTCGTCCCGCTTTCTCTCGAGATTGAGATCAAACAGATGTCCTGACATATCAACAGAGATCACATGTCAGACTGTCATCAGGTCAGCAGGTTTGGTGACAAAACAAGACTGCACACATGGAAAAACTTTTCATACCCAGTGTAACATATGGAGGTGGATCAGTGCTGCTTCGGTGCTGTTTTGTGGAATGTGTCTCGTATTAAGTTTAATGGGATCAAGATCAAGTTCTCACCTATATTTATAATCACATTTTAAAGGGGACAAGAAGAGTTGGCCAAAGTTCTGCGCATTATCTTATTATCCAAATCCAAGCAATGAAATAAAAGACCAAATTGAAAAAAAAAGATCGAATTTAAAAAGAAATAAATAGATAAACAGGAAGCCATAAACAGAAAACGGAATAATATAAGCATAAACATTCACACCAAACGAGCTAAAATAATACTTGTTTTTATACTGGACATTTTTAAAATGTCTGTATTAAGCAAGCTGGCATAATGTTCAATAATCTCAGAGCTGGAACAATAACAAGCCGATTTTTGGAGAATGGTCAAAACTAGCTGATTAGACTAGCTCAAAACTCTAATGCTAGCTTGAAATCTTGAAATATCTTGAAATATTGTTCTATTTGCCATTATTTTGGTTCTTTCTAGAAATAAATGCTTGAAATTAGCTAAAACCTCTTTCAGTAGCATATTACAAACTTTGAATGAGAACAAATAGGTGTAATAACCTTGTATTTTTGTGATCTAATAAAAGGAAATATTTGATGCATTTGACTTCATTCAAGAGGTTTCCATTTGCTTCATTTTTTGCTGTTCAGGCTGCTGTTTGACTGCATGTGCAAAGAAAAGAAAAGAATGGCTAAAGAAAATATGTAGAACTGTGTTCTGTGAGCCAAAGAAAAACACTGAACATTTTTTTAAGTGAGACTCAAGAATGGTTTAAGGTCAGGGCTGGGGGAAGGGGTGAGAGGGAGGGAGAGGTTTGATGAGGTTAGCAACTGTAAAAAAGAAAATGAAAGAAAGAATTAAAGAAAGAAAAAGGGTTTGGCCATCTCCACCCAAACCACTCTTGATTCTCCCTCAGTGTTTGCTTTAGACCTGTGGGAAACCTGCATGTGTGCTATACATTTCAATCTAATATAACAAAGCTCAGGCAACAGGTCTGGACTAGACCTAGACTAGCTTAACATTTAAACAAAAAAAACTAAACACAAATAAATCCCTCCAAATATCCAACACCGAAGAACACAAAAGAACACAATGAACATGTCAGTGCTTATGAAAGTGTGCCTGAAACATGCTCTTTGTTGCTGTTGAGTTTGCATGGTACATGGATGGAAGAAAACACAGAGGACTTGGTAATTATATGGTGTGTGTAATGGTCCGACGTGCCGCCTTGGCATGTCTTAAACGTAAAAGACTTCAAACGGAAGTGCCAGCTGGGAGCGAAGGCTCAGCACTGGCCATAATTGACCCGCGCTCTGTTTTAGTGCCGCACTGCTGCCTGTCCTGAGGGAGGTACCGAGTTCATTCCGAACGGCTCAATGGAAAAATGAGAACTAGTATGAAGTACGTTATGCACCCAAGGCTAGCACTGAATTTACCCACATATACACACATTACTACTCTCCAACATACACCCCTGAAAACCCCCCCACCCCACACACACACTCACACACACACTCACACACACACACACACACACACACACACACACACACACACACACACACACCACTCTCTTTCAAACAAGAAGGCTTACAGCACAGCATATGTTCTGCACATGTGCACGTGTTTGCTGATTACAGTGCGATACTGTGTAACCGAGTGAATAAAACAAGCCGCGCTCGCCTGTGGAATATTCCACTCAAGGCTTTGCTGGAACATTAAAGACACATGCTCACTAAAGCTAATCAGATTAGACTTTTTCCACGATTATCTAATGACTGTGTAGCTAGCTCTGAGGGAAAACTAACTAATAATCCCTTATACTTCATATCACAATACTACACGACTTACCAGAACACAGCACGTTCACTGAATGAAAGGCATGTTATATTTAAATACTCAATGTAAGCTAATCACGAATGCTAGCTAGCATTACTTAGCTTGCTGAGAGCTGGTTATTAAAAATGCTAATAGTGTCAGTCCAAGCAGAGAATCAAGCGCAATAAAGTCGAACAGCAAATTTTATACATCGACTTGAAAATGTATTGAGCAAACGAAAACATGTCAAATCTCTTGCAACATGATTGGCTCAAGAGCTGCGTGTTAAAAAAGAATATCTTGAAAGAAAAACAATTGATTTGTCTCCTGAATAAGGTCAGGAGAATCTCAAACTGCATACCAGTACAATGAAACTGTATGTAAAGACACACTGCAATGGACATTCAGGCACTTAACAGACAAAGATCAAAAACATATTGTCGTCCCGATCTACAACATTTAACCTGTACCTTTTATGTAATTACATTATGTCCCCCTACTTGTTCATCTGCTACTTCCAAAACCACCATCGAGCTCTCCTGCGTTATACAACAGCTATCTTTTTTAATCCAATCAAATGCCGGTGGCATTCACCTGCCACAGAAGTTATGTCTACAGTTTTAAGAGTACAATATTTTATTTCAATACAAAACAGGGATAAGAATCTAATCAATGACAAAAAAATATTCAGTACACGCCTTGTTGCCAAGGCTTTCACCTCCAGTGCTAGTGCAGAAACCACTTTGGTTTGAATCAAACAAGGTTAAACGTATCCAATGGCTTAAGGCACAAGTCCAGAACACTCCGGACCTGACCCAGTTCAATGATTTGCTCCCATAATACATAATCCTTTCCTCACACTCTAAAAGAGTTTGACAGCCACTCTGGAAAAATGACCCCATACTGCCAAAAAAACACAAAATGCCTGGCATACTACTAAAATATTTACCTTGCGAATCCCTGGAAAAACCAAAACAATAAAAACCATCAAAGGAACCTGATTAACGATGTTCTAATGGTCCTACTGGTGTCCAGAAAACACCAACATGTGATCTACAAGTTGCCAAAGCTGGTCTATTGTTATTCACTAGACACAACAATGCTACCTGTAGAAGGCAACAGATTACTCATAAAGGAACCATTTCAGTTTTCATCAGTCCCATTAGAACCTTTAATGAATTCTCAAATTCAATAAGAGTTTCTATTTGTTAAAGTCTAATATCAGTATCATATTAATGGTAACTTATTAAAAATTTTACAATTCATGATTTGTTTTTCACTTCAGAGAAACATACAGTTCATCCAGGCTTTTCAAAACTGAACTAACTAATTTAGCTAATCAGGTGACTGACACAAACTGCTAGTTTAGCTAGCTACATGTAATTAAAATGGAGTATTTTATGAATGGTTACACTAAGCTTGCATTGGACATTCAAATCTTCTTACTTTGAACACTAACTATATGGGCGTAGCTTATTTTGGACAAATAGATTGGACTAAACAAAACTTAATTCAAGCCTGAAAATTGTAGTGAATATTCCTGTTAGTTCAGCTCAGTTTAAAGGGACCTTATAACCACATAAACATCTAGCGAGAACATTAGCTACATGAAAGACTAGCTTATTTCCCACAGTCTTCGTTTCTTCTTAGGAAAGAATTGATGACGCATTGTGCAGATCATGTTTACGTACATTAAACTAAAACTCAAGTCTAAAATGACCATTGACCGACGGCAGAAATGTAGCCCACTGGTCTAATTCATGAGAACACTTGACATACTGTTGTACAGATGAATACTGCCAGGTTCTCAGGCCAAACAGGTTGTACTCGGCTCCAGATGTCGTCAGGGTTTCTCATGTGGTAAATATGCATTTTTTTCCTTGGAGGGGAAAAAAAACATGGTGGAGATTCTGCGGACTCGTTTTTGAAGTAAGCTGAAAAACCCAATGCTTGACGTGTGCAAACACACAGCGCACAAGCCTGTAAATAATTGTAAACCAGCTCCACTGGCTCCACTCCACCCAAACCCATGCCACCATGTCTCAAGGAAGTGGTGGTATACTTTTTATCATGAACAGCTCTCTTGTCCACTTTTTATCCAGAATTTACTTCTACCTAGGATGTTTTTTATACATGTAGCCTACAACTTCAAATTTGTTGCTTGAAGCTTTCATTTATATACATGGACTTTTGGGGGGAAAAATGGGTGAAAAGCCAACATAGTTCCACTATAAACTCTTTTACTCTAACTCTAAAAACTATAGACTTAACTGGACTTTTCTAGCATTTTCATGTCTGTTGGCCACCAAAAAGCTAATAAGGAAGGAAACAGAATTTATTTCGAGATTCCGAGCATTATATAAAGTCTGCACAAAATGTCTTCGTTGCTGTGGTTTGACTCAGTATGGTGCTACATTTCCTTTCTAAAACAGGAAGCGAGAGATATTTTGTGGTACAGTGCAAAAACTTCTTATCTAGTCAACACTTACAATCTTATTGATCTCATTTTAAGAATAAAATGTTATGTAAGAGCAGATTGTGTAAAATTATTGGGATTGTTTCAAGATTATTTATCTTTTTTTCTTACTTAGATAATAAAGTTTAAAGTTTGTTATTTTACCTGCAAATTGAGCTTAATTACTATTAGAGACACCATTTGAGGCCTTGTATCTTTTAAAACTTTATTTTAGCTGTAAAAAGTGGTTTTAAAGTTGCACAGTTATGAAAAATGCTCAATAATCACACTTCGGACTTCATTAGTATTATTTTTTCCAAATGCTTTTTTAAAGTCAACACATTTATTTACAACCTAATAAATTATAAGACTCTGCATTATTAAGTCACAACAGTCTTAATAATGTACTTTGTTCTTTATAAAGAGTATTTATGGCTTTTTACTAAGTCGTTCTGTAGTTTGATTTCAGCTTCTCATGTTGAATAATTTTCAGTGTTCAGTAATAATTACATACATTCAATAATGTTTAATGTTGCAATAAGTTTAAGTATATTGAGAAGCAGCAAGCAATGATTTCGCTTTGTTTTTGCATCGTAACTACTGCGTGTTACATGACAGTCTTCATTTGAATAAATAATTGTTGAATAATTAATATTATTTTTTTTACAGTGTTTTTAGTTTAAAAGCTTTGTCTTATTTTAAGACAGAATATATTCTGTCTTAAAATAATGACGAAAAAAGATTATTTTTTAAGATCTTTTCACAGAAATTAAGAAAAGCAAACTGTTTAAAAAGTTATTAACAAGCTAGTATTAAGACAACATTTTGTTCTTTTCTAAAGTCTGGGTATGTTTTCTTATTTCAAGAAATCTTACCAAGTGTATTTATCTTACTGTACTGGCAGATCATTGGATTTGTTTTTAGTCTGTATCTTCTTGAACCATGCATTTATTTATAATATTTAGAAAGTTATTTCTTTGCAGTGTAGCTTTTTAGATACCAACACGATCATGACATCTTGCTCTGAACAGTCCTAAGACGCACCTCTGAAGAGCGACTGTGACCACATACAAATTCCATTTTTACTGCTTCTAACCACGATTACTGCTAACAAGCTCTACTGTAAAACAGGAAATGCGCCCGGGGTTGGGACCTGCACTTCTAGAGTCCACATTTTAACCGGACGGTCACAAAGTCACGACTAGATAAAAGTTAGTAAAAATTATTTTTAAATAAGAAATAAATGAGAATATCAATACATACACTCCTATTAGCATCTGTAACATCAAGAGTGAAAAACATTACGAGTTCATTTACAGTTAAATCGATATGTGACTAATAAAATATTTTTTTAAATACTATAAACACAGTGTTTATTATTTCCTGGGCTGAATCCATGTTCTAATACTTATAAACGCAGGAACAAACCATGAGCGTTTTACTGATTACAATCTTTCATTTTGTCTTTCTTAATATTCAAACCCTAGAAGCTATTCAAGAATTCATTTATTAAAGACAGAAAAAGAGAGAATAAGAAAGAGAGAAAAAAAAAAGAGCAGTCAAGTAATATAAAGTCGTACGCAGTCGACCCTGTAAATCACGTCTCAACGTCACTAAACCATTTTCTTCCCCTCTAAACGTAGACACAAGAGTCTGTTTAGTGCAGCCTCAGGAGCCAGAAGTGTTTACTTGCTTTGCTCAATGTGTTCTGCATTCATAAATGTGTGTTTGAGGTGAGAAATGTCCAGACTCCGACTGGCTTTCTTAACCTGACCCCTAATCCATCATAAAGCTGCTGTGCTCAAACGTAATTCACATTAATGCTCGGTAGAGTCAGTAGAGCTTATACTACTGCATACTGGATGTTGATATAGATATATATTCTACATTGATTCTCAGTTTTTATGCAGAAAATCAAACCAAAAGCAGCATTTTACAGAATTTACTTCACAGAATTAGTCAACAATTAGATCGAAAATGTACATTTAATTAGCTTTCTACAGGCACTTCATGTCGTTTATTGCATATGACAAATACAAGAACATGAAAATATATTATGTACCACCCTATAACATACGGCCACAAACTCGTGTACACGTGACCATGCTGAACCTCAAATTCCAGATTTAGTCCCCATTTACTGTTATACCAACCTCCACTCTTCTGGGAAGGGTCTCCACTAGATTCCGGGGCACGGCTGTGGGGATTTGTGATCATTCAGCCACAAGAGCATTAGTGTGGTCAGGCAATGATGTTTGACGTGAAGGTCTGGTGTGCCATCTGTGTTTCCAGTTTATCCCAAAGTTATTCAGTAGGGGTTGAGGTCAGTGCTTGTGCAGAACACTGGAGTTCATTCACTCCATCCTTAACACACCATGTGTACATGAAGCTCACTTTGTGCACAGGGCCGTTGTTGTGCTGGAACAGGTTTGGGCTTCTTTATTGCTTTGAAGTGATATTGTAATGCTACAACATATAAATATGTTCTATACATTTGTGTGCTTTCAACTTTGTGGTTTAAGTTTGCAGAAAAGGCACAAAGGGGGGTGATGGTCACAAGCCCATTCAGAGATATTTTAGTTATATAGTCTACAGAAAAACTTGAAAGCACTGAAACACTTTCAAACCTACAACTTCACTGTCTTGTGGTCTAATGAGACCAAATCCAAACCTGCTCTTGACAGACATCTGTATGTTTGATCAAAAAAAAAGGATACACGCAAGAGAAAAGCTGCCTTGAGGCATTGTGGCCTATTCTAATACATGCTGCCAATAATTGTGAATTTGACTGTATAAGAGAAACTTGGAACATGTCCTGTTACAGCAAGTCATGAACGGATCAAGTACTGCTTTCAACACGCCTCCGTCAAGATTCCATCACTGGAACTCTGCAGAATGCCAAACCAATTTTTTTTTTTTTTTGTCCTAATATGAATGTAAACTGCATCATAATGCAGTGCTTTCTGGGAAGGTTCTTCACTGATATTGCTAATGATATTGCTAATAAATCATCTAAATCCTATCTTAGTAGATGTGGTCCTAACAGGGAAATAAATCAGTGCTAGAAACAGGTAGCTAGCAAACGCTGGTAAGCTAATTTGCTAGTTACAGTGTATTTGTAAAGTCTCTTCATCCGTTGAATTGTTAGAGATCGTTATTAAAGTGCTACAATAAATAAAATGTGTGAAAGTCATTGGTTGGTTTGTTGAGTTGATTTTTGCTCCAGGTTGGAGCGTTGTTTTGAATTTGTTTTGATTGGCACCAGCATACAGATCAGCATCAGTTTAACAGCAAGCAGAACATTTAGAGAGGAATAAATGATGGAATAATCTCCAGACTCGAACTCGCCACAACACACGTGACCTTATTTGCACGTTTTTTTTTTTTAATAGTTGAAAAGAAGGTTTTGGGCTCATGATAATTGTAATAGATATTAATCAGTGTTTGACTCATTAATATCCTTCTATTAATAGATCAGTGTGCTGAAAGTCTCATTAGAGTCTTTTTACATAGACTGGGGTGATTAAGTAAAGAGTCTTGTGATAAAAATAATAATAGGAAAATTATAGCCATAATAAATCATAGTCCTTTGGATTCTTAAGTACATTTGAAGACAAATACGTTTTTGCACTTTTACTCAAGTGAAAGTTTAAAGGGACACTTTTACTTTTACTGGAGTCACATTTTACTGAGTGGATCTCTACTTAAACTCAAATACTTTGTCCACCACTGCATATGAGTGTGATGTCAGGTGTCCACCAGATTATGACCTACAGCCCTTATGAGCACCAGTTCCAGTGACCACTGTTCCTGCCCCTCTTTCCTCCACGGATCTTCCCACTTCGTCCAGGCCTGCCTCTGGATAGTGTCCTCTTCGATTAGAGGCCACTCTGTGCAGCTGGGGACGGTTTCTCATCAACGCCTTGGGTGGTTCCATGAAATTCCGGAGTAAGAACGGGAGCTTTGAGGATGGATTGGACTGTAGTTAATGTCAACAGCCTGCTACATTGACTCAGGAATACAGTTTGCTTCTGATCACCATCACTGCAACCCAGATGAGGATGGGTTTCCTCTTGAGTCTGGTTTCTCTCATGGTTTCTTCCTTATGCCATATCGGTGGGAGTTTTCCCTTCACCACAGTCATCACCGGCTCACACATCAGAGACAAACTTAGACTTATAAAGAACATCTTATTCAGTTTTATCACCACATTATCTGTGTAAAGCTGCTTTGAGACAATGTTCATTGTTAAAAGCTCTATACAAATAAAAATGAATTGAATGGAAATGTAGCACCACATGTGGACTAAACATGATCTCTAACTTGAGTTGTGCCGACTACATGACTGAACCCCTACAGTTTTTTTGATCTGAATGGCCACAAATGTTTCACAGCATGTCCACTCTGGGATTCGCTCTGAGCTTTTTGAACACACCACATAGAACGGTTCAAGAACTGAAACGAACTTAAGTGACCCATACATTGCAACTAGGAAGACATTCTGGCGTATTACACCCACACAGAGGGTTCCCTAACTCACTCATTTGAGCTGGGTGGTGAGGGGTATAAATAGTGGAAGAGGCATTTTAACATGGGCCTGAAGCCCACAGAGCTGCTCCACCCAAGACTTTTAAATACACCCAACCTACAATGCCACTCGCTCTCTCACTCACACACACATCTTACACCCACTCCGCTTTCTCCATCTATTCTTAAAGTTGGAGAGGAAATCTTGTGCAAATCCACTGCCTGCTGTCTCCACTTCTTCCTCTACTCCTCTTCAATTACACCTGAGTCGTGTTCTGTCTCTACACAGTCAGTCTTCTCACCTCCTCCATCCTTCAGTGATAACTATACATTAGGGCACACCTCAATCACAGCGTTGTCTTCTGGCCCGTTTCTTTAAAAAGACACACATTGCAGGATTAGCGACTATAAAAAGCTAAAGAAATGCACATTCTAAAAGAAACTAATAATAAAAACCCAGGACGATACACAGTGAAAACTAAAGTGGAACAAAAAACATGCTTTTATAAACTCAGCAATCAGCAATCTGTCCACACAATGTCCTGCACCTCCTATACGTACATCAGGATGGTGGCAAGTTTCTAAAACACAATTGTAAGAAAGAAAAGTGCTTTATACTTGTGAAATAATGAAATTCTTTCATTGCATATCCCAGAGATATTTGGATGCGAGGGAATTAGCACAGGATCAGCCATGATACAGTGCCCCTGGAAGATTTATAGCTTGGCAACACCAGGGCTTAAACCCCCGACCTAATCAGTAAACCAGAGCCTTAGCCACTGAGATACCACCTCCTCTACTGTATGTGTGCTTCCATACACCAGGTTTTGAATAGCAAGAAACCCTTTAAACTTTTCGAAACCATTTTTAAACGTAGGGTTGTTGCATTTCAGTCATTCAGGTATTTATTCGTTTTCAGTAACCACTTTATGCTGGCCAGTGAATCCTGAGCATGCAAGCTGGGAAAACACATTGAATGAAACATCAATCAATCGCCAAGCACCTGCATATATCCCAACATTACAGCTAGCGTCAGTTTATAGTCACTATTCCAAATTGTAGCATGTTTTTAAAAGTTTGGAAAAAACTGAAAAACACAGAAAAAAAAAAACCCTTACAGACAGCTGAAGACTATTAGAAATGCAACATAGACACTGAGAACTGAAGTTCAAACCAAAGAACCTGGAGTTAAAGATCATTCATCTGGAATAATCTTGCAATAATCCATATTTAAATATCCACATTATTTCATATATCTGTTTTCCACTCATATTTTTTGGAATCCTGCATGTAAAATAAGTTTCATTACTTGTTTAGCCCAATGACTGTGTGCCCTGTGTGTCTCTACTTAGGCAGATGAAGGAATCTTGGCTAGTGTTGTTTTACAATGACATTGACTATGAGGATAATGATGATGATAATGTCAATAATTTGGACAAAATAATAGGAAATATTTATCACTATAGTGCAGTATATAATCAATAATAATCAGACAGACAGACAGACAGACAGATAGACAGATAGATAGATAGATAGATAGATAGATAGATAGATAGATAGATAGATAGATAGATAGATAGAT
>JAAIIK010000097.1:2702328-2727004 GCA_014706435.1 Silurus glanis
GAGAGAGAGAGAGAGAGAGAGAGAGAGAGAGAGAGAGAGAGAGAGAGACGAAAGCACATCATAGACATTTATTTAAATCTAGAAGAGAAGAAGAAGTACACAGACAGGAAAATGGGTCTCAATAAATCTGGAGCTCGCAGTAATACAGCTACTACAACAAATATTACTACTACAACAGAGGCCCTGCGTTCACACTGAGAAATAATCCAGTTTATTAAGCCTGAGCATCCAAACCATCCAGTAAAGTAAAGAGTGAATTGGGACACCGGCGAGTAACACAGAGCAGATCTGGAGACATGGGAGATGAGATAAGCTACTGTGCTGATGTGAAGCTAAACATGTCTTAAAGCAGTCACTTACATTTATGACCTGAAAGTGTGTGTGTGTGTGTGTGCGTGCGTGCGTGCGTGCGTGCGTGCGTGCGGGGTTTGAAAACCGAGATGACCTGAGGGACTACAGGTGAAAATGGAGGCTCCTGATCCAGATGTTTAACACATCATATAAACCACGTGATATGACCTGGATTTCTCTCTACCCTTTCTGTTTTATTATAATACGTCCACTCATTCAGACACTGTGAACTTTTTCAATTCACATACATAATACGTCCCAAAGCTTTGGACCCCTGACCATCACAAAATTGCATGTAATCTTTGTATGCTGTAGCACATTCCAGAATAAAGTGCAAAGGCTCATGGTTTGTTTTGGAATGGGACGTATGGGTATGATGGTGAGGTGTCAACAAGTCACCTACTGTATAAATATGGAAGTAGTAGCTCAATGGTTGAGGCTCTGGGTAACATGAGTGAAAATTGGAGATTCAAGACCCAGCACCAAGCTGCCACTGATGGGCCCTTGAGCAAGGCCCTTAACCATCTCTGCTCCAGGGGCCCTGTATTATCTCTGAACCTCAGTTTCAAGTCAAGTCAAGTCAGGAAGCTTTTTATTCTTATTTTAACCATATATAGCTGACGCAGTACACAGTGAAATGAGACGACGTTCCTCCAGAACCCTGGTGCTACATAAACAACATAAAGCTACATGACAGAAAAACACAGAGCTCAGGACTAGTAAGTGTCCTCGCTACATAAAGTGCATCGTGTGCAACCTGGTGCAAACAGTGCAAGACAAGACAGTGTAGGACAAATACACAAAAACACAAAATATCACCGCCAGTAAACTTGCTGTATATTACACAGTACAGTGTGCAGAGAAAAGTGTGTAAAAAAAAAAACACAAAATGTAAACAGATGTTATGCAAAACAGCAGTAGCAGCTGTCAATGGATGTACAAAAACATCATTTAAACAGTTGTGTACTAATAAATAATATCATATGGGTGGTGCTGAAGACATCGATGTGTGAAATGAGTGTGTGTTTGAGTTTAGTTTGTAGCAGTTCACACAGTTGAGTGAGTGTGTGTGAGTTTCAGCTCAGTTCTGTGCTTTTGAGGAGCCTGATGGCTTGGGAGGGAAAAACTGTTGCATAGCATAACTTCCTAATATGCTGGGATATGCAAAGAAAGAATTTCACTGTGCTGTAAAGTTCATGTGACATATAAATGCATGTACATATTTAATAAATATGGCAACCAGAGTCGAAAGCAACAATGCAGCGACTCTTGTGCCTGTGCGTTGGTGTGTGTTTGTGATCTAACCTCCCAAGCCAGTGTAGATTTATTCATTTCTAGAGACTCGAAGCACTTTTGTGCGTCGCTCTGAACAAAATGGCGCAAATGTAAATGTGATGCAAGACGGTAACATGTCAATCAGCAAGATGACTCCATTCAGACCTACGCACAAAAAAACAGGATAGTTGGAATGTACTGCTTTCACACCCTGTTGCAAAAAAAATAAAATAAATGCTGAGTGTTTAAAAAAAAAACATAAAGATGAAGCAATAAGGCCGGCATTAGTGATGTGGAACAAATTTGATCTCAGATGAGTCATGGTTTAGCGTAATCTTCACGTGTGTGAGTGTGTGTGTGGGAACGCTACAGGCTCTGTTATGGCCTAGAGGTTTTTATTTCGCAATGGGTCACCGTAAATCAACACAAAGTTCCTCAGAACGCCACTGAAACATTTCCATGCTATGACTGGTCTCTAGACCTCACCTCTGGCTACAGGGCCTGAGGCCTGTTTACTGAAGAGACGAATGAAAACTGATATAGGTCATTCTCTACCGCCACACGTTGAGGGCAAATCTATTAGACTGATTGTGTGAGTTTCTTTAGTACAAGTCCAGACGTGTACAAATCGATGCCAGAAATGCAGTGAAGCTATTCTGGCACCTCGTGGTTATATCCTGTAATAATGCCATGGTTATAACAACCTGGGGGCTTTAACTATGCGGATATATATTACACAGTCTCACAGATCACTACATGAGCTCATGGCCAGTTCAAAACTCTATGTCATCCCTATGCCACTCTGACAATACTCTAATCATGAGGGTCCCACCCTCTGACCCCTGACTGCACAAGACCACATGGTGAGCAACCAACCATTTAGTAAACGACCCAATGGATTTCTGATTTCGACACATTTATAATACTAGCATGAGATTTCGCTAGTGGTCATTGCTAAGCAACCCAGGCTATGTGCCTTATGTCTCGCCATATTATGCCATTTTCTATGCTGTGTATAAGTATTTGCCCCCTCCACCTACCCTAATAGACATTCCCACCCTTGTGAAAGGTCATTTAGACTTACCTGGTCTCCCACATGTTTGACTTTATGTTTTAAAATTGTTTTCTTTATTTAAAAAAAAAAAAAAATCTGAGTACCCAAAAAAAAGGAGTAATGAATTAGGATGAATTATGTATTAAGCTGTGTCCAGAGTGCGCATGCGCAAGGCATCGACCAGCTGTTTGGTCCATTCCTCACCTGTCTCTATTCTTCAACACGTAAAGACCATGGAGAGACAAAAAGCAGGAACTGGGAATGAAACCAGCACCTGATATACTGTAGGTGAGAGGGGGGAATATCGGGCAGCACAGAAAGCCCCGCTGGAGCTGGAGCTCTGGAGCGCTGGAGCTCCTCCGAACCAAACTTGCCGTGACTTGTGCAAGAAGCGCCAGAAGAAGAAGCGCAAAACAGAAACGAGGAGGTCCGAGCATGCGAGAGCGTTTCTTCTTACCGAGATACTGGCGCATGTCGAGCAGGAGCCTCGGAGGTCCTCCGTTAAACTGGTAGAAGAGCGAGGCGAGGCAGAAGACCAACAGCGCGCCCATGCAGAAGCCATAGTCCCGCAGCGAGAAGCGCAGCCACAGGGCCGACAGCCAGTCTCCAGGCTTTCTCCCGCTCCGATCCCTGGTGCTGTGACTCGCAGCCGGATGGTGGTTGAGTCTGGGTCCGCCGTTGTGATTCTTCATCGTCTCCTTGCATGGAAGCGCTGAGAGTGGTGGTCGTCACCCATAGGCAGCTTGAGGGACAAACTTTCTGTAGCGCATTTAGAAACACAAGCAGCTGAAAAAGACCTGAAAACCCCCTGACCCTGACCCTGATCCTCACACTCACACACACACACACACACACACACACACACACACTCACACGCTTCCTCAATGTCTCTCCTCCTGCGTGTTTTTTGTGCTGATGTGAAGTCGGGAATCCATCCTCTGTTCCCCGGGTTCGTGCCGGTGTCAGATTACTGAGCCAGGAGGAAAAGTTCAGGAGGAGGATGAGTTCGAACAGGCTGATAACCAGCGCCACCGTGCGGCCATGATCGCTAACACTACCAGCTAGATCTTTGTCCCAAACGCTTAAAGGGACAACTCTAAAGGGCCAAACATCAAACTTGAGGGTCGAAAGTATATTTGCGTTACACCAGACTGTATTCTATTACAATAAAAGTTGCCCTGGTTCCACTCATTTTTTATGATTTCATAATATTACTTATACAAATATTATTCATAATATTTAGAAAGTGATTATAGTCACAGATAGATTTTTTTCTTCACATATCGCAGGATTGTTAGGAAACTGGGGTCCGCCATGGTACAGTGGCCCTGGAGCACAAAGGACCAAGTGTGGTTTCACAATACTGGGGCTTGAACCCCGACCTTCTGATCAGCAACCCAGAGCCTTAACTACTGAGTTACCACTTCCAAAAAGTTTTCCAGTTCAATGCAACTTCTAAATATTACAATATAAACATAGAAATAATCCCAGTTAATATTACTGACCTCCTACAAGAGACATGAAGCTGCTCTGTAACAAAAATATTGTATTGCGTTTTTTTTTTTCTTTTTTCAATATAAACTATAGAAACTATAGAAGATCTGTACCAGTGATTTTTTTCTCATATATGGCATTGTGAGCCAAAACAAAAGTCACAATGGTGTAACTTTGGCCCGTGGGCTCTGGTTTATAACTTTTATTACAATTAGAGGATTGTAGTCATTTTTGCATTAAGTTAAGAAAACTAAATTATTTATTTTTTAGTGGGTTTTTGAGTCTGCCCTGCTTCACCCAGCCATATACACAACTCAATTTAGAATTAAAAGCAGGTGTCGTGTTTTCAAGCGCACTCTTAACCAATTGATCTGATAGAGCAGATCTGGAGCGATCATGGAAATCGAGTGTTTGGTGTTTGATATTTGTATGCTGTCGTCCCCTCACTTTCACACGTTCACTCAGTTTTGTTGACGGTGGTGTGGTGGGTCGTCTCTTATCCCAGAGATCCCTCATGTCGGTGTTACCTTCTGGTTCTACCTTGTAGTTATGCTGTCATAGCGAGTCTTTCTCATCAACACCTTGGGTGGTTCCATGAAATTCCGGAGTAAGAACGGGAGCTTTGAGGATGGATTTGGACTGTAGTTAATGTCAACAGTCTGCTACACTGACTCAGGACTACAGTTTCCTTCTGATCACCATCACTATACCCTGAAACATCGTTTATCTGTAATAAATGGACATTCTGTGCAACCCAGATGAGGATGGGTTCCCTCTTAAGTCTGGTTCCTCTCAAGGTTTCTCCCTTATGCCATCTTGGGGAGTTTTTCTTTGCCACAGTCGCCACCGGCTCGCTCATCAGGGACAAACTTACACTTATAAAGAACATATTCACGTTTAATCACCACATTATCTGTGTAAAGCTGCTTTGAGACAATGTTCATTGTTAAAAGAAACAAATGAAAATATCGATTAGACCAGGAAACACCCAGGATCTAAAAACTGGCCCACTCTCTCCATCATCACACTTTTTCTCTGCACATATCTCACTTTTCGCACTACGACACTTTAAACTCTTGACTCGCACAGCACAGTGCACTTTATACTTTATATTTTACACCACACCATACCGCACACGGACACTTTATGGACACTTTACACCACACCATACCGCACACGGACACTTTATGGACACTTTACACCACACCATACCTCACACGCACACTTTATGGACAATCAAAAACCACCTTAATTGTTTACTGTTGTTTACTGTTTTACTGCTTACTGCCATAAGCATATTTTTGTATATACATCTTTTTCTCTCATATACATCTTTATATATTCTTATATTTTATATAGTTTTATACTTTATTTATCTGCCTTCTTTTTCTTTGTTTTATTTTTCTCCCCATTCTATTCCCGCATGCCGGACCGTCGTAAAAATCATTTCACTGCATGTCGTACTCTGTATGTTATAAATAATGTTTTTTTGAAAATGCCTTAGTTATTTTGTGGAAAAGGTGTTCTGGTAGCATGGTATAGACAGGACAAAAACTCCTTCAACTGTTGAGCAGTGAAGATGACATTATTTCAGAATTGTTCAATTGTTTATAAATTGTTCTCTAATTTTGATCTCCAGTGTATGTGTATGTGACAAATAAAATTTGATTTGATTTGATTTGATTTGATTTCAATTCAATTCAATTCAATAATATTTGTAGGGTGCTTTTAACAATGAACATTGTCCAAAAGTGTCAAGATTAAGAGATTTTGTGCATGTATATTTTATGTAAAATTAAAATAATCACTTTAGGTTGATCCCTAACAAGTCATCTGGTGGCGATGATGACATGAAAAAACTCCCTGAAGAAGAGAACTTAAGAGGTACCAGACTCAAAAGGGAACCCATCTGGGTGATACCAAATATCCATTCATTATAGTTCCATCATAATTCACATGCAAAACTGTTCATGTCAACTGCATTGTAACAAACTGGTTTTTACACCCCAATCCATTTTCATTTCAGAATTTAACCCTCCACAATTACTTCATGGATCTTTAGTCTGTTCATGTGGAGCCATCCTCAGCTGCAGAGAATAGTTCCCAGAAAAGGAGAACTCCATCCAGAGGTAGGGCATCAGGATGGATGGATCAGGCAGGTCCAGAAAGAAGAAGAGGACAGGATCACTGTGAGAGAGAGGTCAGGGTTCAAGAAAGGACTCCAGCACGTTAACATAAGATTATAAGTTTAAAGGTAGAGCCAGAAGTTAACAAAGATAAGGAAGTTAAGGAAGTTTTAGGGTATGAGGCAGCCAGCCACCATAATCCCTTAAGATCTGCTTTTTTACATAAGAAACATATATTCATTAAAAACATGAGTAAACAACTAGGTTTTTAATCTTGTCTTAAACTAAAACTGTCTCTGAGTCCCAAACACACAAATCTGACCCATAATGACTTTTCAGAATGTTCACAAATGCACTTGCTTTTCTTTTTTTATTATGAGCTTTAAAACCATACTGTCTGTTAAACCGTAGTTTTTATGAGCACTACTCTGTGGTATGAGCATGTTAGCAGGGTTCGGAGTTAAGAGGTCTTGTAGCTCAAATAGCAGCTTAGCTCTCATAAAGCTATGGTTTTAGCCATGACCTGTGGAGAAAAGTATTACATGGCTGAGAAAACACAGGAAAAACACAAACATTCATGTTGGACCGTAAGGCAATTTTCCAAAGGGGTTTTCTCAGACTTTTCTGCTGAGCTCACAGCATTAATTGGTGAGGTAAGTAAGGTGGTAAATGACCTGTTATTGGCCTCTGATCAGGGTTTTGTCTCGTTACTTGTTTTGCTCGACCTTAGTGCAGCTTTTGACACCATTGATCACACTATACTACTTGCTAGACTTGAGAACATTGGATTAAAGAGAACAGCTCTCTCTTGGCTCAGGTCTTATTTGACTGATCGCTATCAGTTTGTTGATGTAAATGGTGAGATCTCCACACTCTCTGAGGTAAAGTTTGATTCAGGACTACAGTTTGCTTTTGATCACCATCACTGTACCCCGCAACATCGTATATCTGCAATAAATGGACATTCGGTGCAAAGATGAGGATGGGTTCCCTCTTGAGTGCTATCTCAAGGAGTTTTTCCTTCACCACAGTTGCTCGCTCATCAGGGACAAACTTACACTTATAAAGAACATATCAATTTTTTATCACCACATTTTCTGTGTAAAGCTGCTTTGAGAAAATGTTCATTGTTAAAAGCGCAAAACAAATAAAAATGAATTGAATTGAATTAATTCACCATTTTGCATCATATTCTATGTATTGTCCATCTTATACACTTAAAAAAAACACACTTTGGATGGAAAATATTTCTACATGATTAAATGCCTTATTTTAAACATAAAGCAATTATTTCTGGCCAACTTGTAATACTTTAGTTGGTTCTACTTAATTCTTTAGTCTCCATTATACTTATTTGCACAGTTTCCTTCCAACTTTATTTACTTTAGCAGGTTTAACACAATTTATTGGTGTTGATTTAACTTTTTTTATTCATGTTCAGTTGTACTTAATTTATTTGGGATGATCTAACTCAATTGAATTAAGTCATTAAAACTACAGTTAAACAAGTTGGCCAAACAAAATTGCTTAATTCTGAAAGAGAGCCATTGAATCACATGGAAATACTTTCCAAGTACATTCTAAGTATCTGCCTGTGTTTCTCAGCATTGAGGACACCATTAATCTTGGCCAAATCTCCAACTCTATTGCCAGAAATGCGAAACTTGCAAGAAACATCCAGCATGCTTCACTATTGCCTGCAGACACTCATTATTACAAAATATTTCAGATTTCGACTCATGAGTTCAGAGCACCTGCTGCCATTTTCCTGCACTTTAGTTCCTATGGTTTTTGTGCAAAGCTGAGAAGCTTACCACGGTTTCCATGTCAGAGGTATCGCTTTTTAGTCACAATTTTTGTATGAAGATCATTTCTGACTTCTCCAGACATAAAATGGTCCCATTGTTTTCCAAAAGTTGCCGATGGCACTTTTAGACTCTTCCTATTTCAAAGGGAAGTAAGCATGATGTGTCTTTCATCTGCTGCATTAAGTTTCCTTGGCCGACCACTGCATCTACAGTCCTCAAAATTGCCTATTTTTTTTTTTAAATAGCTTGATTTCAAAAACCCCAGTCTGTGTCAAAACTTTGCTAATGCAATATAACTTCCTTGTTGCTGTGCTCAGTCTTGTCATTGTGTATTACCTGTGAAATGAAACAGTCTTCCACCACCTCACCATAGTGGCAGAGTTTAGCTGTTCCTCACCCAGTTTGACGCCTTCTATATAGCTGTTTTTGTAGCAGGTTATGTTTAAAGTGGGGGAAAAAAATGGACATTTAGAATTTGAGTATTTCTACATGTTGGGACAAGATCGTGTTTATTACTGTGTTGCATCCCTTTTCTTATAACCACAATGTTTTCAAATAGTGAAAGGTCTGGAATGAGACCAGAGATTTCTTTTTCTTTTCTTAAAATGCTATGTTTTCTATGTTTTATTGAGAATTAAATGTAGGATTATGAGAATTGGTAAATATTATAGCATTGTAAATTTTAGAGCAGTTTATAACATTGTTTATTTTATATTCAATGTGTATTATATACAGCGGGGAAAATAAGTATTTGACACATCAGCATTTTTATCAGTAAGGGGATTTCTAAGTGGGCTATTGACACAAAATTTCCACCAGATGTAGCCAAATCAAGCCAAATATTGAATTCATACAAAGAAATCAGAACATTTAAGTATAAAAGTTGAGTCCTAATAAATAAAGTGAAATGACACAGGGAATAAGTATTGAACACACTTTAATACTTTGTAGAAAAGCCTTTGTTGGTGATTACAGCTTCTAGACGCCTCTTGTATGGAGAGACCAGTCGTCTGCATTGCTCAGGAGTGATTCTGGCCCATTCTTCCACACAAACGGTCTTTAAATCTTGAAGGTTCCTTGGGCCTCTTTTATGAACTTTGATCTTCAGTTCTCTCCATAGATTTTCTATGGGATTTAGGTCAGGTGATTGACTGGGCCATTCAAGCAACTTGATTTTCTTTCTTTGAAACCACTTCATTGTTTCCTTGGCCTTGTGTTTGGGATCAATGTCTTGCTGAAATGTTCACCCTCTTTTCATTTTCAGCTTTCTGGTAGATGGCAGCAGATTTTTATCCAGAATGTCCCGGTACATTTCTCCATTCATCCTGCCTTCAATAATATGCAGTCTGCCAGTACCCCTTGCTGAAAAGCAGCCCCTAACCATGATGCTTCCACCCCCAAACTTAACTGTTGGTATGGTGTTCTTGGGGTGGTGGGCAGTGCCATTTCTTCTCCAAACATGGTGTGTAGAATGACTGCCAAAAAGTTCAATTTTGCTTTCATCTGACCATACTATAGTCTCCCAATAATCCACAGGCTTCTCCAAATGCTCTTTCGCAAACTTTAACCGAGCCTCAACATGCTTTTTGTTCAGCAATGGAGTCTTGCGTGGTGAGCGTGCATGGATGCCATGGCGGTTCAGTGCATTGCTTATAGTTTTCTTTGAAACAACAGTACCTGCTGATGCAAGGTCTTCCTGAAGTTCTGCCCGAGTGGTTCTTGGCTCTTAGCGAACTCTCCTGATTATTCTTTGGACTCCTCGGACAGGGATCTTACGTGGAGCACCTGATCATGGCCGGTTTATGGTGAACTGATGCTCTTTCCATTTCCGGATAATGGCCCCCACAGTGCTCACAGGAACATTCAGCATTCTGGAAATGCGCCCATAACCATTCCCATCAAAATGCTTTTCAACGATAAGATTACGAAGATCTTGAGAGAGTTCTTTGCTTTTACCCATCATGAAGTCTTTCCTGTGTGCCTCCTGGGTAATGAGAAGCCTTTATAGGCCATCAATTAGGACTAAAGCAGCTGATATCAATTAGTACTGATAGGGGGCAGGGTTTCTCTCTCAATACTGACAGATTTCAGGTGATCTCCTGGCTTTCTATGCCATTTTGCAGGTTGTTATCTTCATGTGTTCAATACTTATTCCCTGTGTCATTTCACTTTATTTATTATGACTTAACTTGTATACTTAAATGTTCTGATTTCTTTGTATGAATTCAATATTTGGCTTGATGGCTACATCTGGTGGAAATGTTGTGTCAATAGCCCACTTAGAAATTCCCTTACTGATAAAAATGTCAAATACTTATTTTCCCTGCTGTGTGTATATATATATATATATATATATATATATAATGACCCCCAATGTTTCAGCAACCATTTTTGTATTTCTTCCCAAGGGACAATACTATAAAAATGAAAAATGTTTTTGAGTCAATGTGCAGTCTGTAAAGCAGTAAGAGTGTCATCTAAAATTAACTCAACATACAGCCATTACTGTCTAATTAACTGTCAACAAAAGAGTCTACACCATAAGTGAACATGTCAAAACTGTGTCTAAAGTGTGAATATGTTGTGTGAGCACCATTGTTATGCAGCACTGCCTTAATCATCCTGGGTATGGAATTCACCAGAGCTGCACAGGTTGTTGCTGGGATCCTCTTCCACTCCTTCTTAATGACATCATGGAGCTGCTGGATGTTAAACACATGGCACTTCCCCACCTTCTGCTTGAGGAGCCTCACAGGTGCTCAATAGGGTTCAGGGCAGGAGATATACTTGGCCACTCCATCACCTTCAGATTCCTCAGCCAGGCAGTTGTCATCTTGGTGGTGTGTTTGGGGTCATTATTATGTTGGAAAACTGCCGTTCGGCCCAGTTTCTGAAGGGAGGGCACCAGGTTCTGTTTTCTTGGTATTTCTCACCAGGGCGTCGCCACACATGCTGGACACCATCTGAGCCAAATAAGTTTATCATAGTCTCATCAGACTACAGGACATGGTTCCAGTAGTTCATGCTCTTGGACAGGTGGTCTTCAGCAATCTGTTTGCAGTCTTCCTTGCTTCAGAAGAGGCTTCCTTCTGGGACGGCAGCCATTAAATCCAACTTGTTGTGGTGTGCGGCACATGGTCTGAGCACTAATAAGAGGACCTTCCGCTTCTGCATCCTCTAAATGCTCGTGCGTCTGTTGTTTAAAGCAGCTACTGCACCTGACCCACTGCATGAGGACTCGACCTCTTTGCCCCTTGCGAAGCCTGTTCCGAGTGGAACCCGTCTTGGAAAACCTCTGTATGACCCTGGCCACCCTGGGTGTACTCACATTTGTTGCCAGTTATTTTAAAAATAGTTAGTTTTGGGTTGAGTTGATGGGACAGTAAATATTTACTGCTCTACAAGCTGCACATTGACTAAAATATATCCAATTTGAATGTTTTATAGTATTGTCTCTTGAGAAGATATAATAAATGGTTGCTGAAATGTGAGGGGTGCACACACTCAGGACATCGCAAACACTTTCAGTGGGCTTAAGGTCAGAACTCTGTGGCGGATAATTCATTTGTGAACATGATTCCTAACGCTCCCTCTTTCACAATGTGAGCCTGCTGAACCTTGGCATTGTCATCCTGGAACATGCCCGTGCTGTCACAGTAACATCTTTTCGCCTTACACGGTTGTCTATGAAATGAGAAGCTACTCACTGCATCAGTCCGATGTTGCTGAACATGTTAAGAGTAAAAGATAATGATAAACAGCAACATCACTTTTAGCCAGGCAGTGTGTGTGTGTGTGTGTGTGTGTGTGTGTGACAAAAGACTTTATTTTATTTGATAAAATCTAAAGTATATAAATCTGAAAACAATTTTGATATATTTTCATTGTCTTTTAATTTTTCATGTTTCACTGAGGACTTATTTTTTTGTGTTGTCTCCTAATTGGGGGATATTTGTGTCTTCATGAGTAGAGTGTTGGGATTGAGTTTTTTCCTCAGGGCCTTATAAAACTCAATTTTCCTCAATTTTTTCAGACCATCATCACTACTGAAAATGCAGAATTATGAACAAAAACACCTGAACATTCGTTTACCGAAACCGACACCTTACATAAATAGGCAAGTTATTAAACCAGTGAATATGATCGATACACCACGTCGCGAACGAACCAAGTCCGAGACATTAACCGAGACATGACCCTCATTCCAGTCAGAAGATTCTGTTTATTACACGTCAGAGTGACAAATAGTTTGACATTTTTTTTTTTTTTCAATGCACAAGCAAAATCTTTATAGACAAAAATTAGCTAGGTCAAAGGGGAAAAAAATTATTTATACACAGATATTTTACAATAGATACCATAGCAGGACATGGGCTTAAGCAATATGCAAAAGAGTATTGCTATTTATTTATATATATTTATATATAATACATCTAATAATTTGATGAGAAACAAATAAACAAAAAATAAGTTATTTAAATATTAATTACATATACAGAATGTGCAACATGTCCACAATTTCATATATGTAATTAGAATCATTGTAATGAAATTTGAAATCAATTTGAAAGAATTTGCTTGTTATGCTTTATTCTCGAATTAATGATGCTGACGGGGAAACACATGAAGTGTATAAACCAACATAATCCACTGCAATCTTCTGCATAAAACCTGGATTTAACTCTCTATCTGAGGACTTTAAAATGTACTGTTTCATTATCTGTTCTTCCTGAAAAATCCCCCTTTAATCATCTGTATATACTTGAATATAAAGTGCATTTTACAGTAATTAGTAACATTTTATGAAATATTTCAATACATTTTTTTAATATATAAAACTCCCCATAAGACTATGATTGCATTGTTAAAAAGGCATTCGTTCAGATCTTCAGCTCCTCTACAAGAAGGTTGAATTGGTACTCTTTATTGTAAATTGTGCTGAAATACATAGAAAAATTGTAGGAAATCCATCAAAACGTTTAATCAAAATGTGCCATAGCGTGCGTCTAACGTCATCGAGCGCATTCACAGGAAGCCTGGATGCTTCACTTAGACAAGTTAGAAACCATGTGCAGATTGTTTGATTGTGGGGTTTTCATGTAGCGTTTTTGTAAGGAGTCTCCAGTGTCAGCACTCAAACAGTCTGAAGTAAAACTGTAAAGTTTTCTAACATGGCAAGATGTTTGTCTGTTCTTTCTAATTAACAAACTGTTGTTTTGTTGTGCTGATAAAAGGAAAGTTTTAAAAGTCGTTCAGTTTTTTTTACCTAATAGATTTTTTCACAACATAGGAAATTAAGCTTGTAATCAGTGGCAGTTTGCTGCAGTAAAAGAGGAGCAAAATGCTGCTTATTGGAAAAGACAAGATTTCAGGGATATGAGAGTAAATCTGCTTTGCATCGGGCCAAAAGCACAACTCATCTGTTTTTTTTTTCTTTCCTTATTTTGACAGACTTCCTTCAAATGCCAGATGTGTGTTTTGCTAAACGCAATAGAATCTCTCTGTTTTTCTCTATAGACACAGACAAGTGTTACTGAACATTAAACTTCATCATGTAGAGACTCATTCTGGAATGTCAACATTTATATCTATTACCGAGCTTCTTCATTGGACTGAATTTCCAAAGCTATATTTCAGATAATCAGATCATCTACAGGACAGTGATGAATCCTGTTTCGTGTTCAGCCCTTTTAAAAAAATCTGATTAGTTTAGAAATTTCAGACTGTGTGAAGTTTTGGAGCGAGTTTGAATATCAGCATTTACATATTGCCACAGTGCTGGGAAGATTTTCCTCGAAGCTCTATGACGTCTAAAATATACATTAGATACAAGCGGGTTATCGCTGCGCACTTATCACCCGATGGAAGATAATTATTGTGTCACTAGATTTGTGAAGGCAAAAGTAACATAAAAAGCTTTAAAATGTAAATGATTCCATAATAAATGATTTTCTCCCGGAACAGACGAGTGTTAGATACTGTGTATTAGAAGATTAAATGCTATTTGAATATACAATATTTTCTTTAACTAAATGAAGGCAGAAAGGCTTTACAACGCTTTACACTTGGCACTGAGTAAGATGAAATGGCTTATGAACTATACAAATATGTTCCCCTTCTGCAAATAAAATAAAATATGCATAATTCTGAGTGAATTTATACTCTAAAACAGCAACTTTGTGCTTGAGAATGAAACAAATATTTAAGATGAAGCCTTTGATATTCATTTCTATGAGCTGAGAAGTTTGCGTATGGACCTATCAACCTACAGGAAATGACATCGCTTTGGCCAAGTTAAACATCTTTCTGTGCTCGAAGAAGTTCTTCTTCCTTACAAAGTAGCGTTCATCAGAACCAGAGAAAACGATCTTGAGCTAGTCTAAATCTTTACAAAATCTCAAAAACTTCAGAAAATCATGTGCTCTGTCTGTGCTCATTTAAAGACTACCCCATTTAGGATTGTTAAAAAGACCCAGCTGGAAAGTCCACCAACAGTTCATGGAAGCCACAAAAGTCCTTTCCGTAAACATCAGCAATACAAAGCTAGGGAAAAGGATAGAACAAACGCTTGGAAGATGTAGATGAAATGCTACAGAGTTTCCTTTTTTCCTTCCACTTCAGCAATCAGACCAGCGCATGTCGCAGCTCAAGCTGTTCATCAACCCTTCATGTGTTGTTAAGTCTGTGATGAGCTGTTAGCTGCGATGAGCCGGGCCTCGCTGATCAACCGGCGGATGTGTCTCTCCTCTTGTAGCCCTGCCTTGCGTACTGCTGCCTCGGTAAGAGCAGACAGACGGCCCAATGTATCATAACCCGCTGCCACTAAGAGATCGGAATACATGGGCATACCAATGGACACCAACCAGTCGGAAATGGAGCTTAAGTGCACTGGAGACATTGGCTTCCGACACATGTCCATCAAACCTCCAGAAGGAATCTGTGGAGAGCAGGATGGAGAAAGATCCAGAATTACTATTAGCCAGTATGTGCAGTAATGTGACGCATTAAAATAACACAATATTTATTTTTGTTACACAGAAAGAAACTGAAACTAAAAAAATGCTTGTGACATCTGTGTGCTTGATTTTTTTATTATGTCCAAATGACCTCTTAGTGGATTTAACTCTTTTTCCCATCAAAAGCTATTAAATAACATTTAAACAGGAGTTTCTATGAATTGTCTGAATCTATATGTTACATTCAAAAATCTACATTCTTTCTGGAAACTGGTGCATTCCACAGTACATGGACAAAAGTTTGGATTTGATATGGCATTTTACATTCAATATGAAGATGTTTTCTAGGAATTAGGTGAAAAAACAACAATTATGAAGGTGGCTTGTGAAGCACTCAATTACGTCATTCGTAAAGTCAATCTGTAGGATGCTGAACCAAGAATTCTGATGAGAAAGTGTTTCCTACAGCATTTGTAAGAAGAGAGCTCATTTGAAGTCATTAGTCATCTGGCCATGGGTGGAGATTGTTGAAATCACCTTTGAACTGACTTACTACCATTTTACCCTCCGAGTGCACTTAGTTTTATAATAAAGTGGGCGCAGCTGCATTTTATAGTTTTATATATATATAACAAAATTTTTTTTAAATGTTGGCTAGGATTAATAACATCAAAGAAGGATACCTAATAATCCATGGTTCTCTCAACCTCTTTCTTTGCTGAGTTAAACATGCTCTTGAGGTACCAGTGATCCTGTCTCGTTCTTCTTCCTGGACCTGCCTGATTCATCCTGACGCCCTACATCTGGATGAAGTTCTCTTCAATCTAAAAACCATTCAGTGCTGCTGAAGATGGATGGTTCCATGAACAGCCTAAAGATTTATGAGGTTACTGTGGAGGGTTAAACTCAGGAACAATAAGGATGGATTTGGACTGTTTAATTGTTCTGAGCATCAGTGAACATCAGATGGAACTGTAATGAATGGACATTCGGGGTCACCCAGATAATGACGGGTTCCCTAGAGTCTGGTTCCACTTAAGGTTTCTTCCTCATGCCATCGCAGGGAGTTTTTCCTCACCACTGCATCACTCATTAGGGATAAACTTAAAGGGATTCATTTAGAAAGTTAAAATTTACAAATGGGGTTGTTGCGAGGCAAAAACATCAATCATTTATGTAAATATCTTTTCATTTAACTTCTCTTTAAACATCTTTGGAATTACAACCTTATTTAAAAGCAAAGACATTAACCCAAGACAAATAAACTCTTTAAACTCCCTTGATCAAACATTTGGGTGTATAATGGAACCTTAAGTATGCACCGTATCTGTGTCCTTATTGCCCTGTACATGTCAACACATGCAAAATTTGGACTATGAACTAAAAGCAACAACAGGTTGTGCAACACCCATAGTGCTTAAAATCATCATTTAATCTGAGAACCTGTCATTTGGAAATGTAAGGCATCAAAAACAAGTTTGATTTCGGTGGTGAATGTTCTGTCATCAACCTTTTAATAAACCCTGTTGCTTTATGTAATGCACACATGAAAGCCATGACCTGTTTTTTATTATGAATCTGCTCTGTAGTGAGTTACAGAACGGGATACTCACAGCCATGCGGTGCTCTTTCCGCAGCTGCTTAACTCGAATCTGGTCCAGAGTGGACGCCACGTCTTTCAATGGCTGCTGGAAATCTTCCGAGTATCTCTGCACCAAGAGCTGAGGAATACCACAGCGGCCGTGCTGGAGAGGACATGAATGAAAGGCGTGAGATGTGTGTAGATATTAGCACAAACAATCAATCGATAAATAAATGGAGCAACATTCCGTCTAGCTTCAGGATGGAAAGTGAAGTGAAACAAACCTTTACACCTGACTCAGGATTATGCTGTGCAGAAAACTTTTTCTTTAAGGATTTTTTCTTATAGGATTGGGAAATTAGCATTCATCCGAGAAACAAAAATTTTCAAGCAATTAAGTTTACTACATGTGGTTTTTAAGGTTGGCCAGAAAACAATCCCATATAACAGAGAGCCTTAGAACCATGCAAAGCGTTATGAGGTATTTACAGAATTATGAGGCAAAATCATTTGTGTAAAATGACAAATAATGTGACCTAAATAGTTACAACACAAGGGAGAACTGGCACAATGGCTAAAACTAGAGAACAGGCTTTTACGATTCTGAGGTAATTTCATCTATTGGAACATTTGACACGGAGAAACCTTCAGCCTCCATGCGGACTATTTTGAAAAATAATGGAGGTTGCCAAACAGATGTACTACAGAACTAAATGGCAGCATTACTGCGCATTACCGCATGTTCGTTAAGTGATGTGCTTCAGATTAATCATGTCAGCTTTAACGTTAAGATGAGTCACATGCAATACAATACAACAGTGATTTGACTGGAAAACGAGTTCAGTATTATGTCTGAGCATTTTTTCCAGCATGACTAAAGGAGCAAGACCAGCCAATATTTGCTTCGTCTTTAATTCAAAACGACTGCATGTAATATTTTTGCAACGGTCGTGCCAAAATGCTAATGAAACTACCTCAAACAGTGTTAAAGAGTAGTACATTTTAGCTCTGAGTTCATGAAAACGCTACTCTTTAGAAAACAAACAGCATTCAACTCATGCTACAGCCATTAACAGCTTGTAATTGTAAAGTCCCAGTAACACCAGAGAGCTTCCTGTAACCCTCGTGTGCTTGGGATGTATCTTCTCTCGACTCTGGGTCTGCCATAAAAATGAATGTAAATGATCCAAAACCAGCATGACCGGTGTTTATGAATGCACATCAAGCCCACCCACTTCAATAAACTAAGCAACATAAATTATACAAAGACCAAATCCACAGTTATGTTCTCTTTCCACCCAGATTTTCCCCCCTGTTGGCCGTGTCGCGTGTGGTGTGGTGGTGTGGGCTCCCGGGTCTAGCTCAATGCTATTGCTGGCATGACAGTGAAGACTTGTAAAAATACAATATGTGCGCTTGTTATGTCTATAGCAAACTAGGAGTTTAAACATGTGACTATCAAAAGAGCAGCAGGTCTCACCAGGGACATCCTGCAATTAATAATGGTCATCTAGTTTTAGTTTTGCATTCACATTTATGACATATCCAAAGCAACCTGCTATGAGGTTAAGGGCCTTGCTCAGGGGCTTGGTGTGGCTAGAATTTAAACCCCCCCCCCCCCCCCCCCGACCTTGCTACTTTTTGGTTAATGGTTGGAAACTAAAAGAAATGAATGAATAAAACCATGACCTTGTACACCCTCTAATAAAAAAGTGGAAAATGAAAAGCCCTCTGCTCTTTGGGCTTTAAATCCATTTAAACATCAGCTCTAGTCATTGCTTTTGTCCTTGTTTTGAAGCCGAGAGAATTCAAGCCACCAGATTTGTCCACGACAGCAGCTGACATTCCGTAAAGATGACATAACGCTCGGGGCTCGAAAGCAGCCGTCATAACATATACACATCAACACAATGATCTATGACTATTTTAATGTTACACATGGTAACCTTCTGCCAGAGAGGTTTCATTTCACACTTCTTTTACAAGCTTTTTTTTGGCAGATTTATAAATGGCAGAACCAAAATGCAGAACTTCTAATAGATGGAATTAGTTCAAGGGTGATGTGGAATTGATTTATAGACAAAGGAGGGAAGTTATGAAGTACAAATACTTCGTTACTGTACTTAAGTAGATTTTTCAGTACTTTACATCACTATTTATTTTTGGGAAAAAATATCTCTACTTTCTACTTCTTACATTTTCAATCCAGACTCCTGACTTTAGTGTCAATCTATTTGATGACATGATCAATATTTTTTCTTCTCATTGCATGTTGTTTTCAGCCCATCAATCTGTTTTTTTGTCATTGTGCTGCTTTTTCAATCCACTGGTGTATCGTTTCCTGGCTTTTACACATCACTAGTTTATGAAGCTCACAACAAGCAGGCAGCCTTCAAAAAGAAGTCTGGGGTTAACGTGGATGAGACAGAGGGAGTCAGTGATGTAAACATGACTGAGAACAGAGACATTCCTGATCACATGATCATTCATCATCTTTTCTCTGCTTGTGTTCTATATAGTGGCTGTTCAGACTGGATACATTCTATAGCAGGGGTCACCAACCTTTTTGAAACTGAGAGCTACTTCTTGGGTACCGATTAATGTGAAGGGCTACCAGTTTGATACACACAGTTTTCAGTTTAATCTGAAATAACAAATTTGCTCAATTTACCTTTTATTATATGTTATTATTAATAATTAATGATATTCATCTATGTGAAGACACTGATCATGTTAATGATTTATCATAATAATTATCAACAATGATTTAACAAAGTAGGAAACAGCTATTTTTAGAAAAGGCCCGCGGGCTACTCATGTGGTCCTTGCGGGCTACCTGGTGCCCGCGGTCACCATGTTGGTGACCCCTGTTCTATAGAATAGAATAGCCACATATACATTAAAGCACAGTGAAATTCAGAAGCTGGGGTCAGAGCACAGGGTCAGTCCTGATACGGGCCCCTGAAGCACAGAGGGTTGAGGGCCTTGCTCAAGGGCCCAAGAGTGGCAGCTTGGCGATACCGGGGCTTGACCCCCCGACCTTCCGATCAGTAACCCAGCGCCTTAACCACTGAGCTACCTTTAGTGACACTAAAACAGGTAGTAATAATGACTTTTTACAGCATGTACATGTCAGAGCCCAAACTTCTTTACTTTAACTTGAGTAAAAAGGTAGTCAGTCCTTCATCTTTAACCCAAGTCTTTTGAAACACGAGTATCTGCACTTCTACTTGAGTGAAGGGTGTGTGGTGCTTTTGCCACCTCTGTTTATAGAACTTACAATTCCTTATTTTAATATTTTTCTCATTTTGTTATCTGAGCCTCGTTCTGCTCTAATGAATAATGCTGTTGTGACCCGAGCGTATCTTTCTTACCTTATCTGAGTAAGGCTCTGCCATGAGATCGATGCCCTCTGAGCCAAGCTTTTCCTCCAGTAGTGTCACCAAATCAGTCATTTTGGCATGAGAGATCTTCCTGCCAAGTGCTACCTTGACTCCCTGAATCTGTGGGCAGGCAGACTCAGGCAGGTCTGAGAGCCAGGGTGGTGGTTTCTCTGAATCGTCTGGAGACACGGAAGTGGATGGAATACTTTCAGAAGGGCTAGTAGGGCTGCTTATGGATTTAGGGGACAAAGTTGGCGTGCTTGGACTAGAGCTTGAAAGGACCAAAGATGGGTGTCGCAACCCATTTACTGGACGCTCTTTGGACTTTTTGGCAGGAACAGGAGGGGGCACAGGGGGCTTTTTGGGGTGAGTGCGCGGAGCTGGGCTGGTTGGGGTAGAGCCAGGCTGTTTATCTGGAGCATGGCTTGAAGGTTTTATTGCCAGCTGGCTGGGCACTAGAGGCTTTTCAACTTGATCCTGGTTTGCTCTACACAATTCTGTTTTTGAGTCTAATCGATAATCTTTACTGTTCTGAAAGCTGGACTGGAGAATTGCAGCATTTACATCTTTTTGTTGTTCTCCACCATGTGTGGTCACATTTCTTTTTTCTTTGCTCTGATCGAAGGAATGCTGCCACTGTATGTCCCCCAGAGAGTGAGAACGTTTCCAGCGTTCTGGAGCATCTGAAGTCCCATCAAGCTCCTCACAGCTGCGACTAGCTGGCATTTGATGCCTTGGTCCTGAGCGAAGACCCTTCCTCAGGCCCAGAGACCGCAGACTGAAGCCCTTGATAGGCCGGGGAAGAAAGTGCTTGGGGAACTTGCGTTCTTTCTTGGACTGGTGCTGCAGCTCCTCAGTAGAGTGGCTGATGGGTGGAGTGGGGAAATCCAGACACTGGACTCGAACAGATTCAAAGCCAGAGGAACAGCGACTTGAGCGAGATGATTTACGAGGCTTCCCTGTAACACATGAGCCTCAGTTTCAAATCTCCAAATGTTCATTGTACAGACTGTGCACACAGTTTTCAGTTTATTAGAAACACATTCCTTGTAGCTACAGTATTATTCTGTTGTTTTAACCCTTCTATAGTATCCATCATATGTCCACACCATTTACAAGACATTAACTCAATGGTGCACTGATCACACATACACTCTACTGCCAAATGTATGTGGACAACTGTCCAATCACAGCAATAGGTGCTTCCTATTGTTTAATGCTGATTCCATTATAGGTTTACTTCCTTTTCATTTTTACAATAACATCCGCTTTTTTGAGAAGCTTTTCCACTAGATTTTGGAGTGTGGCTTTGAGGATTTGTGAAAAAGCTTTAGCAAGATCATGCCCTGCAGTCAATTCCAACTGATTCAAAACATTTTTCAACAGGGTATGGCTCAGAGCCACTGAACATAACTGCAGAACGCTTGGGCTCTTCTTGTTATCTTAGACCTCGCTTTGGGCACAGGGGTATTGTTATGCAGAAACAGGTTTGATCTTTTTACTTTCCATGAAGGGGAATTGCAGCATATAGACACATCCTATACAACTGTGTGCTTTGCAACAGTTCAAAGAAGGATCATGGGTAGGTGTGAGGTTAAGATACATTTGCCCATATAGTGTATGAGTGGAATGGTACAAGTGTGTCACAGTGCTTCCTGGGCTTTAAAACACTGTATACACTCAGTAGCCCTTTCATTAGATACAACTACCTTATTAGTCCCTTATGTAGGTGCACAGTTAGAGATTATAGCTCACCTTTTTTCCATTTCTAATATTTAACTTTCCATGAGACTTTCTGAAGTGTATTGCTATGTATTTGTGATCGAACAGTCTCTTACTAGCTATAAATAAACAGGAAGTTGGTTTTGTTGACTTGCACTATGCATTTTATCAGTATTCAGGATGATCTATAAGATGCCACTTAGACCCAAACATTAAATATTAAATATTTATCTACTGGATGAGTAGAACAGAAACCTGAGATCATTAGAATGAAGCGTGTAAGTATGTGTGTGTGGAAAATGGGTGGAGATCAAACGAGGTCGGTGGGACAAGCGTTACATGAAATGCCTGAAGAGATTCATGCAACAGAAATGAAGGATATTTGAAGTGAAACATGAGCATTCAGCAGCGATAGTCCTAGCACTGATACTCAATTTTTTATAAGAATCGTGAATGAATAGTGCCGTTTTCTAAAGAAAAAAAAAAGAAAAGAGGCATGGAAAGAAAAATAGACTAAAAACCAGCAAAGGGCACGAATGATGTACAAGGTTTAAAGCGTGTTTATTTTTAAGTTATTTGAAGTCATTCCTCACAGAGAAAGGGGTCAGTATCACAAGATGGCATTTAAGTGTTAAGAAGAAAGGAAAAATTATTTGACACATTGCAAAAAGAGGATTCGAAATGCGGACACGTTTCCGTTCCTGCATTGTAATATATTTACATACTGACTTCTTGGTAAAAATCTTCAGCAACATTTTTTGCTATGGAGAGAAAATTTACATTGTAAATGATTTTTAAAGCACAGATGAGCTTCAGTGGAACTGCTGGACACATGGATACACAAGAGTCCTAAAATAGCACAGAAAAAACAAACAATTCTTGATTCTCAGACACAATCTGTTTTACAATACAACTTAAAAGATTGAAATCAGTAATCTATATTTTGGCTCTGCCTACACACCTACTGTACCGGTGTCTTTACACTCTAAACACTACCAGGGTTTCCATCCATCTCTTTAATGCAAATTGTAAATATTTTCACACTTGATTTGCCATGTAAATAAATAGGGGATGCTTTGAGGTTCGCTGGAATTGGATTTTTTTTATTTATTAATCCCGGTCAGGGCACCAACCCCAGCCATTAGGGTTGCACAAGCCAGTGCACTCTTAGTGTTGGTCCCAAGCCCGGATAAATGGGGAGGGTTGCGTTAGGAAGGGCATCCAGCGTAAAGACATGTGCCAAATCGAACATGCGGATCATGAATACGGATGATCCGCTGTGGCGACCCATAATGGGAGAAGCCGAAAGAAAGTTTAATAATGCACCATTATAACTGACAACTGTAGCGACTTCTGCAGTTTAAAACATTCCCCTAGTTACCATCTTGTTACCATCTTGGTCTTTAAAATATTCACATAATACAGTTGGAAAGAAACACGTTTTCTACCCAGAAGGGTTGAGAATGATGTCTCTTGAAAACCTTAGTCACATGTGTCTGAGTGATGAATTAGGGCTAGAAGATGAAGAGTGGAGTCTTTAGATTGGAGAGGTGTGATTTTTCAGCCCATAAAGAAAGACAGGAGAAAAAGGAAGAATGATGAGGACAGAAGGACAGCAAGGCATTCGATCCTGAGGTGATGGCGGCTCACGATGTCGTTTGCTGTTAGCAAGTGCAGGCGGGTTCTACCACAGAGAGAGGCGGATGTCATGGCGGCGATAAGACTAGGTTGGAGATGAGAATGCGATGGAAGATGCTAAAATAATGCCCGATTACCGTTCTCCAGGTTTTCGCTGCTCTCATAGCAGCCAGAGTCCCGTGGGGAGTTTGCTGCCAGGCCCTGCCCCTCACAGAGGAGTTTTTCCTGGGAGCCAGAGAGGGCACTACGCTCAGGGTCACTGCTGCCTGTAATCACACACATACAAAGTGTTAAAGGGTGTTTGTTAGGGCTTGTGAGATGCATTAACCACGCCTGATGTGGTCTTCTTGCACATAGACCACAAAACCTTTAGTCTATCAAAGGATCAGTCAGTTTCTCCGTGAGGATTGTTTTTGTAGCACTGGTTGATTTTCTGTGTGAGGAGAAGTAGGACTTGAAAAAGTCCACTCACTATCATACTCCTGGAGGAGCTCCACGGCATTGAGCAGTACAGCTCTGTGTTGAGGGTCTCTGATGTTTAGCTCGTCCAGATCCTCTTCTTCAAGCAGCTTAAAAGTGTCCAGATCCTCATAGCCATTAAACAAGAAGGTAGGCATGTGCTCCTGAAACCCAGCCACACACAAAAACACACACACACCAGTCAGAACCATCATGTGTAATCAGAGCAAAAACTCCAAACACAATTTTTGCAGAACAGAGTGACCACATCATGAGTGTGAAATGTTCTGCTGCGCTTTAAAACAAAACAAAACTGAGACAATAAATATTCTAATCTTTGATTATTTTAACTGTTGCTGTTCTGTGGTAATGTGTCTGCTGTCTGGTGTGTGTGTGTATACTGTATGTATATATATGTATGTATATATATATATATATATGTATGTATATATATATATATATATATATATATATATATATATATATATATATACACACTGTTACTCCACCACACACACAGGAGGTCTAAAGGGTGGATTGCCATCTTTGGATGGTCAGAAAGCCATTATACGTATGGCTGAACTCGACCTTCACTTCCATCTGGAGGGGGAAAAAAAAAAAGTGTAGGAGAGTCACACTCTTTCATTACCACAAGGACCACCTTGATTCTCTCTCCATCTCTCTCGCTCATGTTCTGTCATTAAAGCTTCAGGCAAAATGACAAGAACAACATCCTAGACTCAACACACTACCAGTGACATTTTAGTCTCATGAACAGAACTGTGTGTGTGTGTGTGTGTGTGTGTGTGTGTGTGTGTGTGTGTGTGT
>JAAIIK010000097.1:2729195-2740919 GCA_014706435.1 Silurus glanis
TGTGTGTGTGTGTGTGTGTGTGTGTGTGTGTGTGTGTGTGTGTGTGTGTTGTACCTTTAGTTTGAGTGAGTCTGTATCGTAAGGGCTGGGAGTGAAGTCTGTGTGCACTCTGGCTCTGCCACAAAAAGGTCCCCTGTATGGAGGCTCTTCATCGTCCCCGTCCTCTGATTTCACACTCTCGCGATTACTGGCAGACGAGTCTGTGGTGCTCACTGTCTGGCCACCTGCAGCACGACATGAAAATAATAGCCGTTTATGAGACACTTTGCCCAAGCCATAGACATGCAGTGTAACGTGACATTCTGAAACGCTCTACAGGCAATGTGGTGGGCTGTAATGCCCTCTAGTGCTGCCTTTATGAAACACAATCACAACTGTTTCTTACTCATGGAACTCTGTCCACTCAGAGAGCTGCGTAGACTCTCCACAGATCCTCCTGCCTTTAGTTTGGGCTTTTCCAGTGAGTCTGTGTTTGGCTGAGGAGATTGAGGAGAGCTGGGAATCCCATCTGGATTGGACTACACACACATACAGAGAGAACATTTTAATTTAATATCAGATAACAAAATAAAACCCTAATTCTGGGCTAAACAAAAGAAAATTTGAACTATACCTTACATATTATTATTCTTACCATGTGTAAGCAAAAATATAAAAGCAATTGACATAAAATATGCCACAAGCAGACCTACTGGTTTGGAAAGCAGGCTTTCAACAGTTTTTGCAAAAATAAACTTCATACTGTTATTAATGTATTGTCCACTATTCAATACAAGTCAATTCATTTTTATTTGTATTTTACAATGAACATTGTCTCAAAGCAGCTTTACACAGATAATGTGGTGATAAAAATGTTCTTTATAAGTGTGAGTTCGTCCCTGATGTGCGAGCAGGTGGAGACTGTGGTGAAGGAATAACTCTCCGAGATGGCATAAGGAAGAAACCTTAAAAGGGAACCAAACTCAGAGGGAACCCATCCTTATCTGGGTTGCACCGAATGTCCACTTAATATGACTATTAAGCTCCAATTTGGCCATTAAACCATACAACAACTTTTCTGGACAAAGTATCTTGAGTATCTCACTTGTAAAAAGTTTTTACAATTTTCTCGCATCACTATCGTCACTGTAAAAATCATAAAATCGCAAGTGGAACTCGGGGACCAGCTGCAATCAATAAAAGATACAGTAAAACCCTATTGTACGAGCAACTAATAGTACGAGCAAACAAAGATACGAGCGACCTTGCTCGCAAAATTGTTCCCTATTTTGCGAGCAAATTTCGAAGGCACGAGCAAACCCACGCTGCCGGTTCCCCGCTTTCGGCCAAGGGTAGCATCAGTCGCTTAGTTCATCTCGGGTCACTCGGTCGCTCTCGTTGTTCAGTGCAGCAAAAACATAACTTTTTTTTGTGTTATATTTTTATTTCACTAGAAATCTTGAAAAATGTCTCCCAAGAAAATCAGTGATGGTGCAGGGAAAAAGAAAGTAAATAGAATCACCATGGAAACCAAGAAGGTGACGAGCGTGGTGTGCATCTCACACTCGCAATCAAACACTACCACGTGGGTAAGTGTTAAATGATGTTTACCGCATGGTAATTTGCGGTGTATTTGTTACAAATACTTTTTAAGTGCAGAAATAAGCGATCAAATAAGGTCTCGGAACGGATTAAATCACTTTTACATTCATTCTTATGGGGAAAATGAGTTCGAACGTAAGAGCAAATGGACCTACGAGCAATTTTCACGAACGAGTTACACTTGTCCAACGGGGTTTTACTGTAATCATTTTATTTATTATAATAGATGGCTAAAGAGGGTGCTGTATACAACAGACACATCTCATAGAACTCTTGTACAGTCGTCTGATGCTTTACATTTATACAACACTCTCCTACATTAGTCTGGGTTATGTGTCCAAATTGTTATAACCTGGTTTTCAGACAGATGGATGTCTAAGAACGCTGAAAAATCATCTTTAAAAGAAGTGAACTAATAAGAAAGAGAAAGCGAGCGAGAGAGATTTAGCTAACATTCTTCCCCCACTAGGAAGCTTAAATGTTTGCGAGAGAGCCGTAAGTACATACCTTGAGATCGACGGCAAAGCCAGACAAATTGTTTTGTCTAGACTATTACTGTTTATTAACACATTTTCTCCTGAACATACAGCTGTGACCTTTTGTACAGAAAATATCCTTTTGTTTGTGATCCTTGTGATCAAGACTCCGTATGAAACCAACAACTGCCTTGACTGCGTCACTTAGCCCACATGCTTGCTCACTCATCGCGCTGTGGCTCTGCTTAAACTGAGCAGCTGTGGGTCTCAAAAATACAAACAACGCACAAAAGGAAAAGTGTCTGGTTGAGAAAAACAGGTGCAGCTTCAGTCACAAGGATATTTATTGACGTATTAATAGATCATTAAGAACATAAGCTTTATACTGAAGTTGTGGCCCAGCACCTCCAGGTTCCTGCAGAGCAGTGTATAGAGTATATTCTTCTTCTTCTCTAATTTGTTTAATTATAGTATACACACACGATTGTTAAAAATAAAAACGCCATACGGTCATGGCTATGCGGTGATACACAGAACACTGACTCAAAGATTGTATTGATTCCTTAAATTGTCTATTCATTTTAATAAATTTTTATTTGTATAGCGCTTTTAACAATGGACATTGTTACAAATGTCGTTTATAAAGTTGTATAAAAGAAAGTTTATTGCCTATAATTCTGTTGCCAATAATTGTAAGTGTATCCCTAATGAGCGAGCCAGTGGTGACTGCAGCAAGGAAACATTTTCTGAGATGACATGAGGAAGGAACCTTGAGAGGAACCAGACTCAAAAGGGAACCCATCCTTATCTGGGTGACACCGAATGTCCACTCAATATAGTGCTGGAATTATTGAGGTTATTGACTGTTCACTGATGGATACTTGAGTACAAATCTGTTGGGGGTGATTGCAGCTCTAAGCCATTGTGGCAAAGTGTTAATATTCATTAAAGTCTAACTCCGTCTTCATTGTTCTTGGCGTTAACCCTTTAAAGTAACTTCATGGATCTTAATGCTATTCGTGTGGAACCATCCTCAAAGAAAGGCATCAATGAACCAATGCTTCAGTAATGTTTGCTAGGACAGGACAGGAAAGGTTTTTTCATAAGTCACTCTTGAACATTAGTCTGAGTTGTGTGTTATAGTGTTATATCCTTGCTTTCAGGCAGCTACATGCCTAAAGTGTTTAAAATAAATGTTTGGTAATAAAGAATATGGGTCAACAGATTTGTCAGTTTTGCCGATGAATTGGCAGCAATATTTGCTATAGGCAAAAATCTATATTTATAGTTTTTCCGGGTTGCGATAAATAGTACAAGAGCGGCCTCTAGAGGCGAATCACTGATGCCACGTGCTGTTAACTTGAAGTGTCCTTAATATTTATATTGGATGCAAATATGTTTAGAAGAAGACATAGAATGTCTTATTTTCCCTCAATATTTCTTAATATAATTAATATTTTAATTTCATTTAGCACATTTTCATGATTCAGAAAATGTACAAATCAAATCTAATGTTAAATTTATAATATAGAAGAGAGAAGAAATTAAGACATTAAGAAGGAAAAGAAAAAAAACAGAGTGTATTTTTGTGTTTATACCTGTTCAGAGACAGAACTGCTGTATTTCTTGGATATGCGTTTTCTCATCGTCTCTTTCACAGACTTGACTTTCCTTCCCAGAGAGATGCGAGAGCTGGTAGGAGACTTGATCACATCCCTGTATAGAGCCTCTTGCTCCTGAGTTGAAGAGAGACAATTGAGAGAGACAAAGTTTTACCACAGTCAACATTTCAAAATGTACACTTTGAGTGTGTGTGTGTGTGTGTGTGTGTGTGTGTGTGTGTGTGTGTGTGCGTGCATTTGTACTCACGTGAGGTTCAGAAGCAGCGTTCACCACATGAAGTGACCGGTTGGACAGATCGAAACCCCCAAAGCTACACGTCCTCTGCAGAAACCAAACACACAAAGTCACGATCCAGATGATAAAGTTCTTGTAGAGTCCAACAGTACTACAGACTCAGATCAAGTGAAATCAATCAGATTTACCATCAAACCACAGTGATTCATGCTCATATTTATGATGACAACAAACGATCTAGCAAACGAGTGACTGCACAACAGAAGTGATACATGAAATAATAATCAAAATTATAATAGAAATACAGTAAACACATATCATTGTTCCATTTTTTTAAAAAGCATTCTGGGGGAAAGAAAAAAAAAAGCATTACACAAAAACAAATAAACCAACAATTTACTAAAGCATTCTTCGTTCTTTATGGTTGTGCAGATATGGAGTAGTGACAGTATTTCAAACTGGGGGGAAAGAAAGCGTTACACTTCCTTAGGAGCAGAGGAAAAAGTAATTTCTGGAGCTAGAAAGATGAGAGATGAACTATGAATGAAGTAATCTCACAAATATATCGACCACTGCTCAATAGTGAATGTGGGTGTTATCATGCATATTCAAATCATAATACCAAATACAAAATACACTGAAAATCAATGCTAAAGGAGGAGGTGTGATGGTGTAGAGAGTCTATGACAAAAAAAGGATAACAATCCGATTCATGCTCACTATCAATGACACGGGCACACGAGAGGAGCTGAACACTGCAAGGCTACAGGAAGAACTGCACTGAATGGAGCTTCACCAAACCACACACTTCAATTACTAATGTGCTGACTGTCAGGGACTACCTGGGCGAGGTCTGGCTCACGTGTTTGCGTTGATTACATTTTTTTTTTTAAATAAAACGTTGGTTGCAATTGAGCAATTAGAGATACAAAAAGATCTACGATCCCTTATTCTGAAACTTAGATGTTCTAACGTGCAAAACTTTTACTTCACTGCTCAGAATTTACAAATACCTTTCTGCAGACATCCAGATTCATCGCACCTGCTGCTAATCTTTTTAATCAACTGCTCTCGCTATTGTTGCTGATCACGCTACGCCATTCTTACGCTTTCATACATACACTGATACGTTTTTCTGAAAGCAAACAGAGCTCACTAGAACCACATTATCATCGCTCTGACACGGAGCGACTGCTGGGCCCTTGAGCAAGGCCCTCAGCCCTCAACTGCTCAGTTTTATAAATGAGATGAATGTAAGTAGCTCTGGATAAGCCCATGTAATACATGCCATAAATGTAAATAGAATTAGAGAAAAGAATTTGAAATGACTTGATTTTATAATCTACAGGCCGCTCTATCAGCTTCATGACCTTCTGGCATACAATTATTCATTATTGTTGTTAGAATCATGTCTCTGAATAATTAAAAACCTCCTGACAGTTTATGTGTTAGCATTAAAGTATTAGTTTATTAGGCTCATATTCGGAAAATCTAGTGTTTTAGTCTTGTTATTTTCCGTCTCAGTATGTTTGTTCTTAACATTAAAACTATTTCAGGTCTCTGATGTAACACCACACTCTTGCAGTTCCATCCAGTAGCCTATCAGTGACGTGCTCCATGGGTCCATGGGCCCTCCTCACTCACGGACTTCTGCTGAATGCGCAGGAGGACACGTCGGGTGCAACGGTCCACACTGGATACCCATTTTCGCTCGCCGTCTCTCTCATCCGCCAGTAGGTGAAGCCTTTCTGCTTTCCGGCTCAAGTGGTTGTACAAGCTGCGCTCCACCACGTAGGTTATGTTTAGCTCGCTGACAGCTGTTCTTCCTCGAAGGCGCTTCGGCGGGCAGAGCCAAGTTCCCACTATACCCACGCTGCCCTTCCCTTTCTCCCTGCCTAGCTCACGCACCCGGGGCGAGGACGGCAGCGTCAGCGGAGGGGAGCTGGGGGCTTTTTGGTGTTGGTACAGTAAGTGCTTGGTGGAATAAGCGTAATTGGGATCGGGTTTGATCCGCTGCCAGGTGGAGATCGGTGGCCGCTTGGTGCAATCCACAGGCACCAGCATGCGCTGAGGACAAGGCCGCACGAGGCTGTAGTGTGTGTACACTGTGTCCATACTTACCCCATGAGACAGGGAGGTCTTCCTGCTTTCGGGCTCGTCCTCGGCGTTGGCGCTGGCAAGAGGCCGGACCAGGCTGTTCGGGGAAGCTGTAGGCTTGACCAGCCTGTGTGCAGAGTTCCAAGCTTCCAAGCTCCTCGAGGACGGAGACGTACTTAAGCTGTCCCTGTCTCCTTCCACTGAGAGCTGATCCGGGGTCAAAGAGGACAGTGACGAGTCCACTGTGCAGCGGGTGCTTTTCTTATTGACGCCCGCATAAAGGGCACTGGTGTCCTCGCACGCAAGAGACACGTCCAAGCTCAGAGAGTCTTCAGGGAAAAGAACATGCATCTTATTAGTCATTATAGCCAGTCATTAGAATAAATATGACTTCTACTGTATGTTCTTCAGTTTCGATGTACTTCAAAGGTAAATGTATTTCTATAGACATTCGATTTTAATTCACGTTTATTTCAATAGGGCTTTTCACTATGGACATTGTCTCAAAGCAGCTTTACAGAATGCAAAAATTATAGAACAAAAATGTTTATATAAATGAACTATGTGTGTTTATCCCTGTGGCAAGGAAAAACTCCCTCAGATGATATGAGGAAGAAACCTTGAGAGGAACCAGATTCCACAAGGGAACCAAAAGTGTGATTAGAGATTAGACTGGGATATACAGATAGAAGAAGCCATATCTTAAAGCCCATATGACTTTTTATTTTAATACAATATAAATAAGTGTTTAAAACCTGTGGGTTTAAGTGTACTGGGACAGTTTTTTCTTCTTCCAGCCGTTAATCATTTTTAATTGGGTATTAAATATAATGTTGCTGCCAGTGACCAAAACTACTTTTTTTTTGGTTTTCTAACTGGTCAGGTTTTATATACTGTATATATATTGTGAATGGTTAATTGACAAAAACAACCGAATTTTAAGAGCGAAACCACAGCATTTTTAAGAAAAACAACAGCTTGCTGTTTTATTTTACGATCACATCAGCCATACCTTCTGATCCCTGCCTTTTGCCGTCATCCACTTTGATGAGTTTCTTGCGGACGCGCCGAGTGGAGTTGACCAGTTTGTGAAGTCTCTTAAATTTCACCGCATCCTCCTGCTCATCGTCAGACTGTTCTCGAGACTGCAGCGAGAGAAAGACACTTTATTTCTCCTCCAGGTTTCTAAAAACAACAAAATCTATGTGCAGATAACAACCTCATGGACATTGTTAAAATAGACCCAAAACATCTAAAATGTTATGGTGGTACAGTGGCATTATGGGATGGACGGTTTGCTTAAGATGGACGGTTGCCGTTAGTGACGGAAGCGCATGGAGTGGTTGGGTGTTGTGAAATGTGTGTTACAAAGGCACCTACAGTAGAGTACAGTTAGAGAGGCGTAAAAGAGGCAAGTTTCACAAAAAAACATTAGAACCTTAGAAAGTTGGTAGGACAAAAAGTTACAAAGACTTACCATGAAATTTTGTATAAAAAAAACAAGGGAACAAAATTCAGTCGACTCTCTGAACATGATGTTTTTGTCAACACAGTTTCCAGCGACCAAACACTTATTCATTTAATGGCAGACTCTCAGCTACTGACCACAATGACATCTTAATACTCCCCTCTACCCAAACGGACCACAGACCACAGTATCTTTCCATCTCTCACAAACACACACTCAATACAGCAGGAAAACAAAAACTAGCCAAATGGAATACTCATGCACACAAACACACCATCGTGGTAAAAGAAAGGCAAAGAGAGAAAACTGTTGAAGATGAATATGTATAGTTTTTATGATTTGAAAGCTGAACTAGTGTGCTATCGAAATCTGCCTGAAGATTTCCTCCGAACAATTTACAACAATTGATACTGAGGTAAATAGGAAAAATGCGTGTATTTTATACTCATTACAGAGTAACTGAAGTATTGAGCAACATGAGCGGAGAGAAAAACAGAAGGAGGATATCGAGAAAAAATAATAAGTGAAAGAAACAGAAAACTCTCCACACTTACCCACACACACACACACACGGCATAGTGGAAGAACTGATACTAACTTTACGAAGTGATATCAGAAAGCTACTGGTTTTAATGGAAATATCAAGTCAACTAAGTGACATGCTTCAGCTCCTCACAGCCACATAGAGAGAAATTACAGAGGGCAAACAACAAGCAGGCAGCACAAAGTTTCCAGGGGAAAGTACAGATCAGACCAGATCCCGAAAGAGAAAGCTCTATTAATTTCACTAATCTTACCAGGAGTTTCATCATATCCCAAGTCCTTGTCTGCGTACGCACACTGCGATTACCTCTAACCGACACGAGCACTAACACACCAGTTCCTAGCATTTCTGAATGTGAGTGAAAAAGGCGGGTTTGAAGGGGAGTCCCAGACGATCCCTGCGTATCCTTCAAGCCGTTTGTGAGCAGCACGGGAATGTGGGTCAGGAGGACAGGAAAGGCTGTCCTGAGATCAGATCTCTGCTGGACACATACAGTGCAGTCTCTGTGGGAGCTGTGTATGTACCTGTCTCTGTGTCAGTGAAGCAGACAGGCTTTGTTACTCTGTGCTAAGAGCTGATCTAATAGCAGCCGTAACAGTCTGAATCACAGTGCAGCTTCTGTATGGGGAACCGAGCTGAGCTGATCTGGGGTCAGTATGATTCCACTTGAGAGAGCTCTTTTACATTCGCTGTATCCGTTAGAATGTGTAGTCCAACCCGCTACCGCATACACACAGCTTTTAAATGGCCTGATTTTTGAAAGCAAACATCGTGTGAGTGTGAATGCATGTTTGTTTTCATAGGTGTGTCTTACAGAAGAAATAAGACTGCAGGGTCGGACCACCAAATCGGTCTTATAGTATTCAAGAGCATTCTGAATGGGATGTTCAAAAGACACAAATCTGTGTATCTTGTAGACACAAACCATATTGTATATGGGACCCATTTATCATATATTATGAGTTAGAATTTCCTCAGTTACTGAACTTTTCTCTTTGTTATTATTATTATTATTGCTATACTATACAATTCACAAAGACAACTATGAATGTATCCGGTTGCATCCAGCCCAATATATCTATATCTATATTTACACAGATCAGGCATAACTTTATGACCACCTGCCCAATATTGTGTTGGCCCCCCATTTAATGCCAAAACAGTCCTGACCCGTGGAGCATCAACAGCATTAACTTCTTCAGCATTTTGAGCTACAGGAGCTTGTCTGTTGGATGGTACCACACAGACCAGCCTTCGCTCCACACGTGCATCACTGATCCTCATCCTCATCCGCCCATGACCCTGTCCCTGGTTCACCACTGTTCCTTCCTTGGACCACTTTTAATAGATACTGACCACTGCAGACTAGGAAAATCCCACAAGAGCTGCAGTTTTTGAGATGCTGTGACCCAGACGTCTAAACGTCACAAATTGTCAAATTTGCCAAATCCTTATGCTCGCCCATTTTTCCTGCTTCTAACGTGTCAACTTTGAGGACAAAATGTTTACTTGCTGCCTAATAAATAAATCCACCAACTAACAGGTGCCATGATAAAGATATAATCAGTGTTAATCACTTCACTGCTCATAATGTTATAATGTCATAAAGTGTTGCCTGACCACTGCATATTACAAATTTACATTGAGTTTCTTTTTGTCCAATTGTCCAGAGGCAAGACATTTATCATGTTTTCTGTTGAATTTCAGATTTCAGGCAACTTACTGCATGCTAATTTCTCTATCATGCTAATTGGCTACAATGTACCAAGCTGAATTCTTCATATGGCAGACAAACCCACCCACACACCCACCTACACACCAGTGATCAATGTGAGAAACACAATGAACATCATCAACAGGCTTGCTGGATCTCACTCCAGGTTTTATCATGAACATTAAATCTGCTGGGGCGGTAACTGTCAACTACACGCCAAAGACACCAACTTTCCAAGCCAACACAAACACAACACACCAGCTCATTCATGCCAAACTGACTCGAGGACAAGAGGAACTGAATCCAAGGAAAGTGTAATGTATGAAAGTGCTTGTCCAAATGCAGGTTTTTTTATACGTTACTCCCATTACAGAGCTGAGATCAGCGTACGGGGCCAAACAATGCGTCATACTAACCCGTGTACAGCACACATGTAAGCAATTGCCTCCTTCCATGACTGGAGAAAGCTACAGAAACAATGATTTCAGCAGTGGGGATGTTGCAAAATACGAATACATGAAGGAGACAAATGAATACGAAAATGTTCTAAATTTGCCAAAATATTGGCACACATCGAACCTGCACTGTGAATCTTTTGGAAAACTTTCCAAAAAAAGTTTTTACACTTACAAATATCTGATTCGTACAACCGATCAGTTAAGGGCCTCGCTCAAGGGCCCAGCAGTCACAGTTTTGAATCCTCAGCTGAATTGTAAATATATTATTTTCAGTATCATTGATTGAAATTTATTTACTTACTGCATGACTGTAGGAATATTGGCTTTAAAATATGAAAAAAAAAAGAATAAATTACAAAAAAACAAATAAACTGTTATGTATTTACTGCAAAAAAGCAACAATGGCAAATAAAATAGAATAAAACGATTTACAGGCAGAAGGTCGGACGTGAACTACTAGAGCACACCGAGGCACAACGTCAGACGTGAATCGCTGAGTGCTACAGATATCACTTCATTATTAAAGAAAGGAACAAAACACAACTAAACCTTGGGCTGTTTTTATAACATCGTTTCAGTTGATGTTTTATGTTCTGAAAAGTTCTTTGTTCATGTCCATGTTCATCATTTACACAAACAGTCAAATCCAAATAAAACGAAACGTTTGTTTATTTTCTTTTTCATTCATATTCAAAAGAGAGGCAAATGAAACAAAAAAACAACAAACAAGCAGAATAGCAGGAAGAAGCAGTCAGTGCATTACAAATAAAACTACTTATACATTTTACATGCGGGCAAAACTTAAATATTGCAGGCGGGAGGAAATAACATATTTTTGCAGGAGTGGGACTGTAAAATCCGTCCTCTACATGGAAGCATTTGACATTAAACTCTATACTGACTTCTGCTGGATATTAACAGTCATTACAACATTAAATCTTTAGAGCTGGATGTATAGGGTTGAAGATAAAAAAAATCTTCAACTAAATAAAACACTATAAAGTTAATGTATTTATTGTATAGTTAAAAGCATAATTATCTAAACACTAAACATGAAAAAGTGTTCAAGGTTTTAAAAACAAATCCTAAAGGAAATGGCCTAAATTAACAACAGCTACTTGCTGAGATATTTGCTGAATTGAAGACAATCGTGATGTGGTAAATTCAAGGCACGTGTACCAGCGAGTAGACTGCAGTAATTAGTATTAGAACTTGCTGATTTGTTACCACTTTAAATCAGATCCTTGGTATAAAGAAAGGTGTTTGAATGTAGAGTATGGAGACATTTGCGATTGAAGACAAGAGAGATTACTGATGTGAGGTAAAGGAAAGGGGCAGGACTTCCACTGAATTAGCTTAATGAAGTATTCAGAACACTTATGCAACTGTCAATCATTGGATATTCGCATGCTGATTCGTTCATCTGATGTTTTTATTTAAGAAATGAAATGGGACGGGATGGGACAGGTCAGGACAGGACAAGACAGGACAGGACAGGACAGGACAGGACAGGACAGGACAGGACAGGA
>JAAIIK010000097.1:2740929-2756200 GCA_014706435.1 Silurus glanis
CAGGACAGGACAGGACAGGACAGGACAGGACAGGACAGGACAGGACAAGACAGGACAGGACAGGACAGGTCCGGACAGGACAAGACAGGACAGCTCAGGACAGGACAGGTCAGGACAGGACAGGTCAGGACAGGTAAAGACAGGTCAGGACAGGACAGGACTGCTCTTCTAGTGGTTCCCAAAGTGACAAGACACACGATGTTCGTCAGTGACATTACGGGTTTGTTATATTGCACCAGGGTCACACCGTTTAACAACAGAGCACACACTTTTTTCAGTATGGATTAACACGTGACCACGGTGTACTGGCGTTAGATGCACACGCAATGTAAGACGGATTCTCACAAACACAAACACACACACGCCCTGAGTGTGTGTGGGTACTTACGTTACAAGTGGAGGGCAGGTTAACAGTGGGACCGGATCCATCAGGACACTCTGCAGTGTCTGAACTGGTGCTCAAATGCCTGCTCCTCTCATACTCCTTAAGCTACGGAGAACAAGAGGTCAGAGAGAGCCGCCCGCACACACACACACACACACACACACACACACACACACACACATCCCAAAATCCAATTTATAGAATAAATACAATATCCAAATATAAGAGCACTAAAGGGCACTTTTGAAATGAACCGACCACACACACATTTTAACAGTAATAAGAGAAACGAATTGAGGAGTGTCTTCAAAATGTAGTACACGTTAAACAAAAACAATGACCCCCACACACACACATACACACACACACACACACACACACACACACATTCTAGACATTCATAAAAAGACAACTGTCCACTGAGGCATAGCATTGATTCAGAAATGGTGTTGCGATCGATCAAATTGAACTCTGATGAAGTAAAAGCACGGTAGAAGTGATATGAGTACGAGGTGACAAAGTCCGGATTCTCAAGTGTTTGTTTTTTAAACTATAAAAAATAAAGAAAGTATTTCAACGTTTACTATGACGTGGTATCAAAAAGTTGGAACAGTTTGATTAGTATTGAGAAAAATAGACCAAATACAACATCTCATAAACCTGCCTTTATTTTATTTTATCAAAATTTACGATGTAAAGAAAGATCCCTGTCCACGGTCCCCTCCCTTCACTTTTCTATCAATATTTCTGATATCATGTGTACAGCAAACATAAATATAATGTGTATATGTGTATCAAAAAGTTTCGGATGAGCTCTGTTCACAATAAAAGTGCTTTATTTTTCTACATTTGCACACCATCACCTTCAAAATAGCCCCCTTGCACAGCGATACAGCGCCCCCTAGAGTTCCTCCCAATTCTGGAATGTGTCCTGGAAGTCTTCTTTTGGAAGCACGTCAAACCCCTTCTGCTATTCGTGCTGGGTCTCTGCAGTGGTGTCAAAATAGCAACCTTTGATCTTCATCTTCTGGAAGAGGGCAAAGTCTGCAGGAACCAAATCTGGCGAATAGGGTGGGTGCAGAAGTGAGATCATGTTGTTTCTGACGAGAAACTGCCCAGTCGGCAGATTTGCCCAGTTCCATGCAGAATTTTACGTTTGCTCTTTGTTCTAACTTGCACCAATTGCACAGCTCGCGATGTACACAATGGCTTTTGGCACACTGACTTGTGAAGGTTGGTGCTCCCTGTGACTGTGCGTGCAACATTGTGCTGCCATCTGTTGGCCTGTTACAAAACCAGTCTCTAAACTTCTTGATACCACCACATATGTGTAGTTGAGGTGCTCTTGCTCTTTTACCAGCTTTTTGTTTTTCATATGAACTTCATATGTGTTTGGCTTCGCTAGCGATATCTGCTTCAGCTACTGTGAGGTAAAACCTGCTGCAACAGCATCTGCCTTGGGAGAAGAATCAATGCTGGCCTTGTGGAGAGAGAAAACACACGCTCCACAATGTGTGGCGGTTACACGCTCTCGGAGCAATCAATAAAAGAAAGAGATAGAGAAAATGTGTGTGTGTGTGTGTGTGTGTGTGTGTGTGTGTGTGTGTGTGAGAGTGTGTATGTGTGTGTGACCATTAGCTTGAATGCTCCACTCCCACACATACAGTATGAAAACAATGCTTAGTCAGCTGACAGGATGAATTAAACATCACTCCCTTTGTGAGCAAAAAGCTAACCACAAGCATAATTCCTACAGGAGCCTCCCTACACTGGGTCTGTGTGTGTGTGTGTGTGTGTGTGTGTGTGTGTGTGTGTGTGTGTGTGCATGCGCACTGCTCTCAGTGTTAGAATGGTTAGTCTGGGTGAGTAGGGTTAGTGAACAATTGCAAAGCCGATGATGCAGCTGGTGATGATGTCACCAGGGGATGGGGCTTTACCCGAGCCAGCGCCTCCTCCACCGTGATCATCTTCTCTTTGACCATCATCATTAGCTGGATGCGCTCTTCGTCGCTCATGGTGATCTCGCTGGCCACGTAGCCGATGTCCTCTCCTAGCAGTCAATCAGAGCTGTTACACTGATGACCAGAAAGGAAAAGCAACCAAAGGCAGAGAAGGAGTGAATATAAAAAAATCTAAATAAAAAGCGGACTACCTTTCGAGCTCTGCCTTGTGAGCCCTTTCTGGGATTTGCGAAAGTTTTGCCAGAAGGATTTGTTCTTCTTCTTGCTATCCCATTTTCCTGTGAAGGGAGAGAGCGAGAAGTCAGCAGTGCAGCGACTCGAAACTGAACTCTGCTTACAAAAATGATGTGGAGGCTTTATATTTATTTATTTATTTTCCCTAAGGCAGAGAGTTGAATTCTGCTGCACAGTTTATACCAACCAAACAGAGCTGCTCCTGTGTCTGAACTTTGAATCATTACAGAGATTTATTTTCAATGCAGTAAGCAATTTGTAATAAGACAAAGATGAATGTGCTTCTGACAATCATCTTGTTCACATTAATGTATCCATAAAGTTTTAATAAATGAATCCTCACTGCTAATATACATGGCTGCAATCTTCCACCTCTACAGGACCTGTGCACCTCCAGAACCCTTAAGCGGGAAAAAATGATTGTGCCTGACCCCTCTCACTCTGGACACAGACTTTGTTAATCACTTTCCTCTGGTAGGAGGTTGCGGACAATCAGGACCAAAACCTCACAGCACAAAAACATCATCAATAACACCAAGGACCCGCCATCATCTCTGACCTGCTTTAATTAACATGAACATTACAGTAATGTAAACCCCACACTCTTCTTCTTCTTCTTTCGGCTGCTCCCATTAGGGGTCGCCACAGCGGATCATCCGTCTCCATACCACCCTGTCCTCTACATCTGCCTCTTTCACACCAACTACCTGCATGTCTTCCCTCACCACATCCATAAACCAATGTAAACCCAACACTGCTCTTTGCATTTGTGTTACATCATTTCCACTGCCTCACTTAATTATTTGCAAAAACTGTATTCTTAATGTCTTCATCTTTATTTTTCTTGTTTTCCTAGTTTTCTTTATAGTTTTCATATTTTTATAGCTCCAGCACACACTGACAAATTAACTGCACATGCAACCCGTGATACTTGGCAATAAAGATTATTCTGATATTATAAATGATATGATTCTGATATTGGGGGAAGTGGAAGCTCAGTGGTTAAGGTGCTGGGCTACTGATCGGCAGGTCGGGGTTCAAGCCCCCACTCTTGGGCCCTTGAGCAAGGCCCTTAACCCTCTGTGCTCCGGGGGCGCCGTATCACGGCTGATCCTGCGCTCTGACCCCAGGAAGCTGGGGTATGCGAAGAAATAATTTCACTGTGCTGTATTGTATATGTGATGAAGTCTATTCTGTCCTAAAACATTCAGATCAGTATATTTTCTATACAGCAAACTTCTTCCTAGTAGTTCTTCAAAGAAAAGCAAAATCAGCCCTGCTCTCAGAGATGGAGCAGTGGTATACTCTCTCTCCAGTCTCAGCAGCACTAGTTAATCATGGACATGTGTGAGCTTTAAACATACAGAAGTATGTGGATAGGGATTTTGACAAAGCGTATTACATGACTCCCTGGCACTGCATGAGCCACAGCTGCAATCTGACAGCATTACATGCCTCAAAGGAAAATTACTGTAAAGTGGGAATTGACCGAGACTAATTCAGTCAATCAGCCAATGAAAAGTTCCTTCAGCGGTTTAAACAATTGTGCAGATCCATTTAGGAGACAAAAACAGAAAATCCTTTAAAATAATTGGCAATAAAGCAAATCAAGGCATTGTTTTATTTGGTGTATATTTGGGTTTAAGGAAACTCACCTGAGCCATCTTCAGAGTTGGACTTGTGCAAAGGGAGCCTGAAAAAAGAGAACACAGGAAAAAGTGACTTTTAGAGTCCCATGATGAACATCAGGAGCGAAACTAACTCATGTGTACTGGCCACCATTCTTAATATCATAACTTAATTATTTAATCAAAATAAAGAGAAACACAAATCCAAATGCAATTCTCCAATTGTGTGGGTTCAGTTGCACAATGCACCATTAGAGGGCAGTGCAGACCTACGCAGACTCCAGGCCCCAGGCTCCTGAGGTTCGGAAGGCACTTGGAAGTTAATGCAGAGACCAGATGTGTCCGAGTTTATTGCAGCAGGACAGACACTCGCTGCCCGGTATATCTTATCTTTGCATCTCGGATAAAAAACATAATAACAAATCGCAGGCTTGTGGAAACAAGCAGAAACACAATACCGTGGCTTAGAATACAGAACGGAATGGCATCTGACCCACTTGTCTTCCTCAACTTATAAACATCAAATCTGCTATTAGATCTATCTATCTATCTATCTATCTGTCTGTCTGTCTGTCTGTCTGTCTGTCTGTCTGTCTGTCTGCCTCTCTGTCTGCCTGTCTATTGTACATATCTTCTTGTGTTAGAGACAAAAAACATATCCCAGGCTTTGATGAAGAACGAGTGAGTTGCAAGCAAGTGCAGGTAAAATCCCTGTAGCTGAGATGCTGAGGATCAGCTACAAAACCAACTCTCTTTAATTGGTGTACAAATATTCGAAAAAAATTGAGAAGTTTCGGTTTCCTCTTATGGGCGGACCAATTTTCTCACTTCCAAGAAAAAGAAACAGCTGAGTGTAAAACGTTTAGGGAATTACTGTTAAGTTCCAGAATTACAGTCACTAGGAGCAGGTGATTTTTTATTATATAAATAATGTCATATACAAACATCATATCTAAATTCTCAAACGCATTTCCACGATACACTACAAGCTACCACAATATGGATGTGTTTAGAAACTGCCCGCAAAACAAAACTGCCGCATTAAAGTCACACACTAATATTTCTTAGACCACTGTCCAAAAAACCCACTGATCAAAAAACTGGTCATTCATTATATGCAGGTAGGCAGCTGTAGACCTGACCAACTGAAGCAACCCCAGACCATAACACTGCCCCCACAGGCTTGTACAGGTGGCACTAATCATGCTATCTGCTTCTTTTTTTTACCCTGATGTGTGTGAACAGTGTAAATCCAGAACACATGACCTTTTTCCAATGCTCCAGAGTCCAAACTTAGCAAACTTAAGTCCTTATTTTCTGATAAACCTCACAGAAAAGTGGTTTGCTGAAGGCTACAAAGCTTTTTAGTTCCAATCCCTTGAGTTTTTTTTTAATTACCCAAAGCTGTTTTTTTTTACAATTTGATTTTACCAAACATTTTGTGATCTCCAATCACAATCTTTTAAGATTTGATTCCGACAGCATTTCATCCTCAAAGAGGATGGTTCAAAACGATAATTTCCGGGTTTGAATAATGCGTTGGACAATACTTAATTCCTCCCGAGTTTCTCCGTAAAAAAAAAAAAAAAAACTTCTATATTAATGCAGTAATTATGCAGTAATGCAGCCTATTACATATGTGCTGTTACATCCATTGTGTGTGTGTGTGTGTGTGTGTGTGTGTGTGTGTGTGTGTGTGTGTGTTAGCGAGGTCCTGTGTAAACATTTAGGGCTCGTGCTGAGCTGTGAAACTCTGAGTGATGACAGAGATTCATAAATTCCTCAAAGCTGGGGAGCATATTTACATGCTCCGAGTATTAATGAGAAGCAGAAAGACATCACTTAGACAAACACAGCTGTAAACAAACGGACGAAACTGGTCGCGCTGTCCGGGAAATGTAATGGCCGTTGAGGATGTTCTTGTCAGAGTCATAAACTTAACTATGTTCCAAAAAAAAAAGTATTTTACAAACCCCAGTGCATGCAGACTTCAGTCTAACACATCAATGTGCCTCTTTCTTGGGGAGGGGAAATGTGTGTTAGTGTGTCTGAGTGTGTGTTGGGTTGAACTGGAGGTTAAAAAGTTGAATGCTTTTTATGAATGCAGTGTTGCCATGGCAACATAATGATATGATAATTGATGAGGCCCCACTCTTCATCACCATGCCTTCTGCTCTATTCGTCCAACACACACACACACACAGAGAGAGAGAGAGAGAGAGAGAGAGAGAGAGAGAGAGAGAGAGAAAACTCATGGCAGTAGACATGCTGTTTCTATGTAAAGGACCTCTGCTGAATAGCAGCTTAATAAATTAAGGTCTTTTCACCAGCTTTAGTATTTACTGAGCCATCCACAGAGCCACAGCCCCAATTTACGCTTTCATTCACAGCCAAGAACACTGTGTGTGTTAGGAGTTGACAGTGAAAGTGATGCCTGATAACCTACTCACGCTTACTGATGACTTTACTAGACTCAGTAGCGCTAGCAAGCAACGACCTGAATAGCTTAAGCGTCAGCAGTAACCTTCATAACCCGAAAATCTTTGGCTTGGATCGTGACCATTTTCACTGCTATGTAAGAGTGTAACCTTCCTGTCAGTGTGTAGATTTAAATCTGCACTGCAAAAACCCCTCATCTAGTCAGGATTTACGATCTAAATTCCAGCCATTAAAATCTTATTGATCTTATTTTAAGAATAAAAAACAGAGTAAAGTGAATAGGATTCTTCTGTTTGTTTAACAATTATTTTTTTTTTTTTCTTAGTGACTAAAGTCAATATGAATTACAAAATTAATTACTATCAGATTCATCATTTGAGGTTTATTTTAGCTGTAATAACTGGTTTTAAAGTCGCCCAGTAAAAAATGCTCATTAATCACACTTCGGACTTTATTAGTATTATTTATTCCTAATGCTTGTTTGATGTCAATACATTTATTTACAACCTGATGACAAATCAAAAGAGTCTGCAGTATTGAGACACAACAGTCTTTCCAAACATTATCTAGTGTGGTTATATAAGCACTTTTTACTAAGTGTTTTTACTAAGTCAATCTGTAGTCTGATTTTAGGTTCTTATGCTGAATATCTTTCAGTGTTCAGTAATAACAAAATACATTCAATAATGTTTAATAATGTTGCAATAAGTTTAAGCATTTTGAGAAGCAGCAAATAATGATTTTGCTTTGTTTTTGCATTGTTTCTACTGTGTGTGTGTGTGTGTGTGTGTATATACAGTGCCTTGCGAAAGTATTCGGCCCCCTTGAACTTTGCGACCTTTTGCCACATTTCAGGCTTCAAACATAAAGATATAAAACTGTAATTTTTTGTGAAGAATCAACAACAAGTGGGACACAATCATGAAGTGGAACGAAATTTATTGGATATTTCAAACTTTTTTAACAAATAAAAAACTGAAAAATTGGGCGTGCAAAATTATTAAGCCCCCTTAAGTTAATACTTTGTAGCGCCACCTTTTGCTGCGATTACAGCTGTAAGTCGCTTGGGGTATGTCTCTATCAGTTTTGCACATCGAGAGACTGAAATCTTTGCCCATTCCTCCTTGCAAAACAGCTCGAGCTCAGTGAGGTTGGATGGAGAGCATTTGTGAACAGCAGTTTTCAGTTCTTTCCACAGATTCTCGATTGGATTCAGGTCTGGACTTTGACTTGGCCATTCTAACACCTGGATATGTTTATTTGTGAACCATTCCATTGTAGATTTTGCTTTATGTTTTGGATCATTGTCTTGTTGGAAGACAAATCTCCGTCCCAGTCTCAGGTCTTTTGCAGACTCCATCAGGTTTTCTTCCAGAATGGTCCTGTATTTGGCTCCATCCATCTTCCCATCAATTTTAACCATCTTCCCTGTCCCTGCTGAAGAAAAGCAGGCCCAAACCATGATGCTGCCACCACCATGTTTGACAGTGGGGATGGTGTGTTCAGGGTGATGAGCTGTGTTGCTTTTACGCCAAACATAACGTTTTGCATTGTTGCCAAAAAGTTCGATTTTGGTTTCATCTGACCAGAGCACCTTCTTCCACATGTTTGGTGTGTCTCCCAGGTGGCTTGTGGCAAACTTTAAACGACACATTTTATGGATATCTTTAAGTAATGGCTTTCTTCTTGCCACTCTTCCATAAAGGCCAGATTTGTGCAGTATACGACTGATTGTTGTCCTATGGACAGAGTCTCCCACCTCAGCTGTAGATCTCTGCAGTTCATCCAGAGTGATCATGGGCCTCTTGGCTGCATCTCTGATCAGTCTTCTCCTTGTATGAGCTGAAAGTTTAGAGGGACGGCCAGGTCTTGGTAGATTTGCAGTGGTCTGATACTCCTTCCATTTCAATATTATCGCTTGCACAGTGCTCCTTGGGATGTTTAAAGCTTGGGAAATCTTTTTGTATCCAAATCCGGCTTTAAACTTCTCCACAACAGTATCTCGGACCTGCCTGGTGTGTTCCTTGTTCTTCATGATGCTCTCTGCGCTTGAAATGGACCTCTGAGACTATCACAGTGCAGGTGCATTTATACGGAGACTTGATTACACACAGGTGGATTCTATTTATCATCATTAGTCATTTAGGTCAACATTGGATCATTCAGAGATCCTCACTGAACTTCTGGAGAGAGTTTGCTGCACTGAAAGTAAAGGGGCTGAATAATTTTGCACGCCCAATTTTTCAGTTTTTTATTTGTTAAAAAAGTTTGAGATATCCAATAAATTTCGTTCCACTTCATGATTGTGTCCCACTTGTTGTTGATTCTTCACAAAAAATTACAGTTTTATATCTTTATGTTTGAAGCCTGAAATGTGGCAAAAGGTCGCAAAGTTCAAGGGGGCCGAATACTTTCGCAAGGCACTGTATATATATATGGTCTCGCACTTTAGTACTCAAGCAAATGTTTTGGTCGATTACAATCCACTATTTGATCAACAGGTCGTTTGTTGGTACTTTGAATAGTGAAGACTACAGCAGGGGGCAGAGCTTTCTCTCACCCCACAGCCTTCTAATTAAGTTCATGACAATGAGTGCATTATTATGTTTTTTTCCCTCACACTTAATAAAGCAAAGTATATAAAAGCTCATTTATAAAACTGGCTAAATTTCCAGGAAGTGGGTTGACTTCCTGGTTGATTTGTCAAATCCCAGAACGCACCTGGTGTCCTGTATGAGAGAGCATTACACGTCATGAGACGAAATGAGTGGTCAGAACCTGCGCACACACACACACACACACACACACACAGCAGAGGCAGTAGTGCCCAGGGGAAGTGATGAGAGAATGGGATTCAGTAGAGGTCAGGGTTAATGCAGAAGGAGGAATTCCTGAAAATCAAGTGACAAAGTGAAAAAGTTTGTCCATTTACTGCAATCAGCAGCACTACAGCACTGACGTGTGTATGAGGATTAAATCTTTACTGCTAAGTGAAGAAAAAACCGCAGTCCGTCAGACAGGAATTCTGTGGAATCTCTGAGAGCTTTTAAACACACATAGCATTATCACTATAATTAGCTCACTCGGACCAAATACAAAGCATTTTTTTCCACATAATACATGGGAAGATATTATGAAATAAAAGACATTTCATATCATTATTATTATTGTTTCATCTCATTATTTAGAAATAATCCACTGTGAGGAAGAGAGTAGCAGGAGAGGGGCAGAATTTTACTTTAATACTGTATCCCATTAGCATGTTGCTAACTACTAACCTATAAATGCAGATAACCTGCTGTATTAAAAAGGAATTATTTTGATAAAGGGCTTGTGTTTTCGCGTTCACTCTATACCTACATACCTCCTTGTATCCAACACACTAACTAGTGTGAAAATCACCAGCTATTAGCACACTAGCAGGGGAAGCTAACTGTACTAGCTGCAAACAATAGGTAAGAAACCAAGCAGCTCTGCTACTTCTTTCCAAGCTTTACTTCTTTCATACAGTCTTCATACATGTTTAATGAGCTGTCGTATACGACAGAAAAAATACAACCGTTTTCTGAGCAGTACTGAGGAACTGATCGCATGTAGGAGTTGTAAAAGTTGTGAAAAGGAGAATACATCTCGCACACACCATGAACCAGAACGTTCCAAAACATCTTTCGAGAAATGTTGCTTTATTGCATCAGGCCTAATCTCAATAAAGACTGAACTAATTCCGCATGATGCGCTTCCTCTGTGTCACATGCACAAAGAAAATTCAAGTTCTCCAGACGTTTTGTCAAGAGAAAGAGAGAGTACACTCTGATGCTCACTCTACCACTTAATGATGTTTGTGTTGCTGTATGCTGGAAAACACAATTTTCGGTTTCTGTTCACTATTTTTCCAGCATTTTCTACTCTGAATAATCTCTTCAATGCATTTTCGAGCTGCTCAATAAGATATACAGAGGGACATTTTCCCCCCCAAAATTTTGTTTTCAAAAATGTAAAGATATCAAACCCAATTAAAAACGGAAATGCTCCATTCTCATATGCATACAAACTTTCACAAGAATATTTCTGTATGAAGAAGCCATGAGTCTGTGATGTGAAATCCCTGATGTGATGCTATAATACGTGCAGACTGTATGATCGTTCGAAGGTATGATCTCGGTATGCAGCACATCGTCATGCAAAAAAATCCGTTCAGAAACACCTCACATGTAAGTAGTACAAATGGTTAATGGGTTAATGAACTAGCTGAAGTACTAATACACAGCAGATGTGGAAGCATGAATGAGGTCAGCATTAAGCACTTTATATATATCATTTTGTCATTGTGACCTTTTCTCTAGCCTGTTTGACTAATTTCCTTGTGTTCTGTACTCATTCTGCATCATTTTTGAGTCATGCAGAAGTCTCCCCACCGCTCTCACTCGCTTCCTCTCACACTCAAATCAGCACCTTAATCTCAAACATCTCAAAACAATAGGAGGAAGGAAGGAAGCCTGGAAGCACACACAATGCTGGATGTGGACGCTTTAACATGCACTTTAGCGCAACACACACACAGTGGGGTTTGTGTGTTGGTTGAGGGCGGAGAAGCTAAAATGGCTGCTAGAGGAGGTGGTTATTTCTCTCTATCATGATGTATGCCAAATTCATAATCCTTACATAAGTGATTACAGTATGGCACTTACTTTCTTTCCGTTTCTGGTGTAGACACCTCACTGCTGATACTGAGTGACTCCTGTGGAAAGAAACAGAAATGCATTTAGTCATGCTGAAAGTGTGCAGTCACCCTATTGTTATTCTACCTTTTCTATTCGGTTGCTTATTTTGGCTATAATACTCAATGACAGCACCTAAAACTGTCTGGTAAAAAGTTATCAAATTTGGTACACTGACAATGACTGTGGAGGCACGCTGATTAGGGAACATTCTGACCAAATTGGAAAAAATTGGAGAACATTCTGACCAAACTAGAGAACATTGTAGACCATTCTGACCAAACTGGAGAAAAATCAAGAACATTCTGACCAAACTGGAAAACATTCTGAACAACTGGAGGACATTGGAGAACATTCGGACCAAACTGGCGAATATAGGAGAACTTTCTGATCAAATTGGAGAACATTAGAGAACATTCTGATTAAAATTGGAGAACAGTCTGACCAAACTGGAGAAAATTGGAGAATTCTGCCCAAATTTGAGCCAAGTGTTGCCAACAAAATAGCACCACCATTGGGTCAAATATGGGTCTAATTTAGGAGTATGTTTATAGTCCTAACTTTTGAACCATGGTATAAACTTTGAACCAAGAAAGTTTAAAAGCCACACATCCCTGGATTCTCTATGCTGAGGGTGAGTTCAATTCACTGATCAATGCCAGTGATTTCCTAATTAGTTTTTCCTCCACCAAAATCGGTTTTTCACTTTTCCTCCTACAAATTACGTCAAATGAATAATACATTTCTTTAGGCTTCGGTCATCTTCAGGCCAAAATGTACTAAAAGAATCATGATGTTCCAAACTGTCTGCTGTACAATGTGCCAATGAATCTGATGCCAAAGCTGGCAAACAGGAAGTAAGGTTGTGTCTTAACAACAACCTTATACATTGACCCAAATTTTGGTAGCCAGTTTCTGGACCATGACCTGATTCTGTGCAAGAGCAGTACAATTACATTCACAGGTCAGGAGTTCAATTCAGAATCGGCCGCACCAACAAATGCCACCTGCTGCCCATTTGTTCATCTCCATTAGAGAACGAATCCATCGTCCAATACTTAGGTGAAACTTCAAATCCCTCCTGAATGCCTTAATGACTTCCTGCAATTTGGCAACAACTTTCCTGCTTCTCTAAAAGTGTGAATTTTATTCAGCATTTAGTTTCAGAAAGATGCTACATTTTCTGCGTATACAAACATTTTCAACTGGAAAAAAATGTCTAGAATAATTATATTTGTTATCTAATAATTGTACAGTAAAATATTCCAGTGCCCTTTATTCAAGATATCTTGTGTTTCCATTATACATGAGTTATAGGTGCACACACCTGAATCTCAGAGTTCAGCTGGAGGGAGCTGGAGTCTACTTTGTCCTGGAATAGAGAGAAAGAGAGAGGAAGAGAGAGAGAGAGAGAGCGAGAGAGAGAGAGAGATTAGATAAAAATAGACCCCCTCATACACACATGCACATCACAATCAACAGTGGTGTAAAGTATTTGAGCAAATGAACATTGTTACTGTACTTAAGTAATTTTTTGGCTACTTTCTAGTTTTACTGAGTATCAAAGATATAAGCAACTTTTACTACATTTACGATTCAATATATGTACTTTTTATTCCACTATATTTTAAATGACATTGAGTTTTACCAAATACATTTAGCACCTCTGTTGATAATGTGATTCTGTCTGATTCTGCTGCCTGGGAGCAACTTTTTTTTTTTTTAGCACTGCTGACCTCATTTTCAGTAAAAAAAAAACAGCTTGAATAAATTGCAAGGACTTTGAGAACCAGCTTTTGTTGAACTTGAATAAAAATCTCTGAGACTGAGAGGTGCATCAACTCAGTCCGCTCTGAATATTACGATTTATTTGATCTCAAATAATAAACTTTTATTTCATTTGTCCATTGAAAACTAATGGTATTTCTACTTTAAATTAATTTGTAAATGAATGAAGATTGAAAGATTATGTTATTATTATTTTTTTATCCTGTCGTGTTGAAGGGGCTGTTGTGTTGATGGTTAATGCAGTGTTCAGGTGTACAATCTGATTTGTAGTGTAGGCAATAAAACCTCACAAATCAGTTGTTTTTAGCTTTTCATTAACACGTGTCTTGATGTTGAGGATTTGTGCATCTCTGAGAAAACGTTCAATATGAGTCAAAAACTCGAGTACTGTTCGAATCATAGTCAAAGACTTTTACTCGAGTCATATTGGTAACTTATAATGGAGTGAGTTTTGCAGTAAGCTATTATACTTTTACTCAAGCATGATTTTCAGCTACTCTTTACACCTCTGACAATCAACCAATATCTTAACACACTACAAACACACACACACACACACACACACACCCAATCGAAGGACGTGGAAAATCCTGACAGACTCGCAGAACTGCGTGATTCCTGAGGTACGATATGGCAAGATCTCACAAATAATAAAGGCGAAGCTACCAGAATGTCAACAAAAGTATTTTAACAGAAAGTAAAGCTCCAGGAGAATATTTCACATTCAGCTTTCTTCAGAAAAACTGAGGTTATGTTCCTTAGTCACCATCATTACCACCATTATCATCTTCACGATTTCTACAGTGTCTTTTATCCACCACACCAAAACACATCATTTAAAGTCTTCCATCTCTCTGAACATGTCTCCATGTTTGTGCTTGGAGCTGCCTGTGAATTTACTTTAATCATTCGAGTGTGTGTGTGTGTGTGTGTGTGTGTGTGTGTGTGTGTGTGTGTGTGTGTGTGTGTGTGTGTGTGAGGCAGGGTGTGTATACATGCATCTGCACTATGCTCTTGTTTATTCTTCGGTCCTGTGTTTCCTCAAAATGGCCACAGATGTGTTTTATTATCTCTCTGTCATTGTGGTTATGCTCTCTCTGTTCCACGGTCACTATAAACTCTGCTTTATTCTTCCTTTTGCTGCCGTAACAAACTCTTTGGCCACAAACTTGTCTCACTGAACTTTTGACTAAAAAAAATCAGACACAATTTTTTCTGGATGAAACTTGTGAACGTTTCATTCTGGGTTCTTCGTCTGCCACGGTTGGTCACATTAACATTTTTCAGAAATGATTTCATGATTTTCTTAAACAAAGTGCAAATGCTGTAATTCTGCAATCAAAATAATTCATTCAAAGGAAAAAAACTCCTGATATATCATGAGGATGAAACGCGACTGAAAATGGATCCCATTCTCTTCTGTGTGATGATGAATCATTTCTGTATATGGTAAAGAGGGAAAAAGATACTGTCCCAGTGTAAAAATGTGCTGATGGAATAAGACAGTCTTTATGATCACAGCAGCAGCGAACACTTTCCACTGAGGATGTGAATGCACATGTGCAAATCCTGATTGTAGCTTTTGGTCTAGAATCAGAGTTCATCATAACAGCTAGGATATAGCATGAACAAATCTAGAAAGATAATTATCCACTGCTTCTCTTTCTCTACCCATCCGAGGTTGTGTGCCACTTCATGATGATATCGGACCTTCAAAGAGAAGATGCCGTCTTTCAAGGACTTTTTTAAAGCACCATTTATTACATATTAACACCTATCAAATTCACATCCCAGAATATATAGCGTCATGAAAAACTTCTTACAGTACTTAACATTTTACTTAAACTTAACATTGAAATTATAATTTAAGAGCAATAATGATGTTTTGAATGTGTAAGTTTAATAAATGTAGACTATTTTTAGCAGTCATGTTCAATTAAATCCATTGAAGTTAATGGAGATCGTACTGGTAATTTTCAAATACCAAAAGAGTGCAAAACGCAGCTCAGGAAGGTTCAAGATAATAAAAATGTATATATTTATGTATATATATATATGCATATATATATTTACACACACACACACACACACACACACACACACACACACACACACACA
>JAAIIK010000097.1:2779615-2794323 GCA_014706435.1 Silurus glanis
TGTGTGTGTGTGTGTGTGTGTGTGTGTTTTACACAGCGCCTTCAAGAATGAGAATCATGACTGGATCCAGAAGCCCATTACAAGACACTGACACCAAACTGAGAGCCAAATTTGGGAGGTATGAGTCCATTAAATACGGGACACACTGTATTAGTAGGAATAATAGAAGAAGACGCTGTAGTAAGTAGTAGGAATAGTACTAGTAATATGGATAATATTAATAATAAAGGTAGGTATAGTATTAATAATAGTAATAGGGATGGTATTAGTAATATGAGTGTAAAAGGTGTAAAAAAAAAAATGTGTTGGAAATTCAACAGGAGATTTGGCAGGTACATCACAAGACACTGACACCAAACTGGGAGCCAAGGAGGATGTTTTGTAGATAAAGTTACATTTTGGTAAAAAGAAAATAAGCGTATGAGACTTTTGGGACACAATGTATTAGTGTAAATAGGAGTATGTGCTGTAGAGATAATATCAGTAATAGGGATAGTAATATTAGTAGGAGGAATAGTATTAGTACTATTACTACTAGTAGAAAGAGTATATATATATATATATATATATATATATATATATATATATATTATAGTATCCCTACTACAATAGTATTGAAGTAGGGATAGTATTAATATGATTAGTATTAATAATATTGGTATTTGTATGATGTCGCTTTTTTGTACAGTATTTATGTGATCTGTGAATCTTATATATATCCTGCTGTAAGAGATCACACTGGTATACTCTCTCTCTCTCTCTCTCTCTCTCTCTCTCTCTCCCCAAACTCCACATTAGAGCACAAAGCATCATTTCCACAATCTTCAGTCTTCTCCATGTGCATGCAAACAGTTTGCAAGTGAAGAGGAAAGTTTGCTGACCTGCTGAACTACGCCTCTGATTTACATGAACACAATGAAGCCCCCTTCTATAGGAGCTTTAGCACTTTTCTTCTGAACTTCCTCCTTGTGCATCACCCCCTCCCCCAAATCCATGTTTTTTTGGGGGGGTTAAGAGCAAAAACAAACTCACCAACATCCCCATCACGTCTGACCACAGCTGGGAGAAGCTGTCGGACACACCGCCTCCTGCTGCCTGAGACTCCGCTGGAGATCCTGGATCCGAATCCATGACCACAGAAAGCAAATAAAGAAATGATTCCGAAAAAAAAAAGGATGTAAAGAATAATAAAAAAAAAATCAACAGTTCATCCGCATTAAAATATGCACACGCTTTATAACCCTGTTAAATAAAAGCAATCCAAATCCATCCTCGATTCCGCGAGTTTCCTGTTGTTTCCGGTTGTTTTCCATGAGAAGGCGCGCGGACACAAGGCGCGTGGACACAAGGACACAAGGCGCGCGCTCGCCGAACTTTCACGCGCTACTTTCTTTTGACATTCCGGGGCGGAAAGTCGCTCGCGCTTCTGATCCACTGCGCCGCCGGAGCGAACCAACTCCAACCTCGGGGATGCGCCTTCATACACAACGTGCTAAACGAGAAACAATCCCGCGGTAACCGTTAAATCAAGTCGAACACACAGCCGTAATCCAAACAACCACCGAGCTACAAACCGACACGCAGCGATACACGCGACACGCCTGTTTTTTCAGTGTTGTTGAATCCGTCGTGCGCCCCTCTTCTCAGAATGGACTCGCCCTATCCCAGTCACTCCTTCCCCTTCACTTCATTTTGCAGCTGAAACTTTGTTGCTTTCTGGACGTTGCGTTATTATTACATTATAATATTATTATTATTTCCAGAAAGGCGGACCATTGTGCGCTTTTCCTTTATAAACCTACTCGTGTTCATGTTACAATGGAACAAAGTGACATTTATCCACTGCACCGTGTCCAAAATAAAATGCGCGTGAGAAAAAAAAAAAAACACGCACAGCCCCTGGTATTTAATAGAAAGACGCCTAAAGGGGTTGAATGGGTGACGTGCAGGAAGAAAGTGATACTCACTTTAGAGGTTGGTGAAATGTGCAGCAGGTTAAAACATTTCAAGGAAACGTTTACACCTATAGCATGAGCACGTGCTCCAGGTGCTAGGATTGTGTGCACTCAGGACACGTGTGAGCAGGGTTCGAACGTGTTTTCCGAATTGCGATTCAGTCACTCAAACCGCATCTGGAGGTGGATCGGACACGTCGTTTCACATCGGTTTATTTGCAGTTTGAACGAAAAAGCTTACTGCACAATCTGCACAGTATAAACATCTACTGCACAATCTGGACATCTACTGCACAACTACTACTGCACAGTCTAATCATCTACTGCACAATCTAAACATCTACTGCACAACTACTACTGCACAGTCTAAACATCTACTGCACAATCTAAACATCTACTGCACAACTACTGCTGCACAGTCTGAACAGCTACTGCACAATCTGGACATCTACTGCACAGTCTAAACATCTACTGCACAACTACTGCTGCACAGTCTAAACATCTACTGCACAGTCTAAACATCTACTGCACAGTCTAAACATCTACTTCACAGTCTAAACCTCTGTGGACATCTGAACAATCTAGACATCTATTGCACAATCTAGACAGTTACTAAACAATCTGGACATCTAAAGCACAATATAAACATCTACTGTACAACCTGGAACATCTAATGCATCACATTAATGCAGACCTCTGTAATGTTTTGTGTCTAATAAAGCAGCTGCTTTTTGTAGCTTCTTTTGTTGTCTGATTTATTGTTCGTTATAAGTTTAATAGCAGACAATGCAACATGAAATAGGAATCCTGTATCTTCCCAGGATACATGATTTCTGGATTTCAGCACACATGTGTAATAAATGTCCATGATGTCCACACCTTTCCCACAGCAGAAATAATGCATGAAACCCGAACACATGTGGACACAGGAGACAAGTTTGCAATGCCCAATGTGAGCATCTCAACTGTCCATCTGTGATCAGATCAGTCGGCACAGATGTTAATACCAGGAGGAAAGAAGGTAATAACTAGAATCGTGTCCTACAAGCTAAGAGTGTGAGAATATGAATAGCAGGTAGATTCACAGCTTCAATCCTGATCACTTTACCGTATGACGTATAGATTTCCTCTGGGTTCTCCAGAGGAAGACTGACATAAGGTCTGCGAAATGGATGGCTTCCCATCCAGCATGCATTTCTGCATCACACCCAGTGTTCCTGGGATGGGCTCCGGATACACACTGACCTTGAGCAGGATCGAACTGAGGATGAGTGAGTGAGTGAATGAGTAAGAGGAAGAATGTCCTGTTTTACAATGATGTCACAGTTGACGTCTGTGTTGTAGGTGTCATTACAAGAAATGTCTACAGTAGAGGTGGAAGGACTCAAACCCATAATGTTTCTGGTATGTCATAATATCTACATACAGCATCATAGAAGACTTCACAACTTCAATGCACTATTCAATGTCACCCAGAAGACAGTTGGTCATCATTTTCAGTCTGATTACTCATATAGACAACTCTGGATGCACTTCAACAGCCTAAAGATCCATGAAGTTACTGAGTAACTCAAGTTTGGATGTTTAAGGATTGATTTTGACTGCAATTAATATCAATGGCTCAGGACCAGGTTGCATGAAGATTTTTGCATTTGAGCTCCTGTCACTGAACAGCACATCTCAACACTGATGGAACTGTAATGAATGGACATTTGGTGTCACCCAGATGAGGATGGGTTTCCTTTTGAGTCTGGTTCCTCTCAGTATTTCTTCATCATTGTCATCTCAGGGACTTTTTCCTTGCCACAGTTGATCACTCATTGGGTATGAAGCTACAAATATCAGGAACAAACTTATAGGCACTAAACTCATTCATTCTTTCATACAACTTTATAACATCTTTATCTCTGTAAAGCGGCTTTAAGACAATCATTAATCATTAATATGTAATAATCCGTATGTATCAATAATATGACTGAAATTAAAAGTGCTATAAAAGTAGAATGGGATTTAAATACTGTTTGTAAAAATCTATTCAGGAGCTAAAGGTGGAGGCAGAAACTGAAACAGTGAAAAATGTCAAATAATTTGAATAAAAAGAAGCAAGTGAGTGGATTTCTGCTGTTGTGCCTGATTTCTGTAATGAAGAAACCATGCTTCTGTGTGTCTGTCGTTCTTTCTTTCTTCCTTGCCAGAAAAACATTCCCCCAAGCAGCAACAGCTGTGTAGGCTCATGACAGAAATTGGAGAGCGAGAAAGTGAAAGAAGGGGAAAATAAGACAGATAAAGAGAACATGAGCATCTAAGAGGTGAGAAGAATTTCTCATGTCACACAGAATTTCATCCATGCGAGAAATCTACACTGGGGTCTTTTTTCTCTTAAAGTTTAATACCTCATTTCCCTCTCAAGCTCATTATTTTTACTGAAGGTCAAAGACGTGAACAGAGAAACTGATACAGACTGTGGGATCCGTACAGTTTGGACCTGCCTTTGGTTTAGGGCAGGTGTTCATTTCAAGCTCTTATACACATCCATATCACTGCTGATTCCCACAGAGCTCCGTGCTTCGGAATTAGACGAGAACGACGTCTCCAGCCTGAGACTCTGCGACAGCTGCTTAACAGACATGCATGCACGTGTGTACATGTGTTCGATTCAAGCCTGGAATAGGAATATCTCTTAGTTAACCCTCCACAAGCCTTTCATGCAGAAAATATCTTCCTTTTAAGAGACAGATATCCTGAATACACATCCACCTGTGTATAAATCCATTTAATGTACAAGGAACAGTCCTGTGGTCCTCTGGCCATGCAGGACGATGAATACAGGATAAAAATCTCTCTAAGAACGATTTCCAATCTCAATCCACCACATCTGTAAGATAGAAAGCCATTCCAAGGGGCTTCTAAGACTGTATAGATGATTATGTATGAATGCATGGTTGAGTTCTGGACTCCGATTGGTCACTTGTTCTGGCTGTAACATTGAAGCCAACATTTAATGCACTGAATGTATTATGCTTTCTAGAGTTCATACACAGGGGCTTGAGAGAGAGAGGGAGAGAGGGAGGGAGAGAACAGGAACTAACCCTGTAGGAGAAAGTCTCTTGATGTTGTACAATATTTGACTACAAAACCCATGGGTTACTGATTGGAAGGATGGAGGTTTAAACCTTATTATCGCCAAGCTGCCACTCTTGGGCCTTGAGCAAGGCCCTTAACCCTCTGCTCTCCAACGAGACATTATCACGGCTGACTCTGTGCTCTGACCCCGGCTTCCTAACATCGCTGACATATCTAAAGCAATAATTTCACTCTTCTGTAATGTACATGAAAAGAATATACAGTGGGTACGGAAAGTATTCAGACCCCCTTAAATTTTTCACTCTTTGTTATATTGCAGCCATTTGCTAAAATCATTTAAGTTCATTTCTTTTCCTCATTAATGTACACATAGCACCCCATATTGACAGAAAAACACAGAATTGTTGACATTGTTGCAGATTTATTAAAAAAGAAAAACTGAAATATCACATGGTCCTAAGTATTCAGACCCTTTTCTCAGTATTTAGTAGAAGCACCCTTTTGCTCTAATACAGCCATGAGTCTTTTTGGGAAAGATGCAACAAGTTTTTCACAACTGGATTTGGGGATCCTCTGCCATTCCTCCTTGTAGATCCTCTCCAGTTCTGTCAGGTTGGATAGTAAACGTTGGTGGACAGCCATTTTTAGGTCTCTCCAGAGATGCTCAATTAGGTTTAAGTCAGGGCTCTGGCTGGGCCATTCAAGAACAGTCACGGAGGTGTTGTGAAGCCACTCCTTCATTATTTTAGCTGTGTGCTTAGGGTCATTGTCTTGTTGGAAGGTGAACCTTCGGCCCAGTCTGAGGTCCAGAGCACTCTGGAGAAGGTTTTCGTCCAGGATATCCCTGTACTTGGCCGCATTCATCTTTCCCTCGATTGCAACCAGTCGTCGTGTGCCTGCAGCTGAAATACACCCCCACAGCATGATGCTGCCACCACCATGCTTCACTGTTGGGACTGTATTGGACAGGTGATGAGCAGTGCCTGGTTTTCTCCACACATACCGCTTAGAATTAAAGCCAAAAAGTTCTATTTTGGTCTCATCAGACCAGAGAATCTTATTTCTCTGTTTTTTAGCAAACTCCATGCGGGCTTTCATGTGTCTTGCACTGAGGAGAGGCTTCCGTCGGGCCACTCTGCCATAAAGCCCCGACTGGTGGAGGGCTGCAGTGATGGTTGACTTTCTACAACTTTCTCCCATCTCCCGACTGCATCTCTGGAGCTCAGCCACAGTGATCTTTGGGTTCTTCTTTACCTCTCTCACCAAGGCTCTTCTCCCCCGATAGCTCAGTTTGGCCGGACAGCCAGCTCTAGGAAGGGTTCTGGTCGTCCCAAACGTCTTCCATTTAAGGATTATGGAGGCCACTGTGCTCTTAGGAACCTTAGGTGCAGCAGAAATTTTTTTGTAACCTTGGCCAGATCTGTGCCTTGCCACAATTCTGTCTCTGAGCTCTTCAGGCAGTTCCTTTGTCCTCATGATTCTCATTTGCTCTGACATGCATTGTGATCTGTAAGGTCTTATATAGACCGGTGTGTGGCTTTCCTAATCAAGTCCAATCAGTTTAATCAAACACAGCTGGACTCAAATGAAGGTGTAGAACCATCTCAAGGATGATAAGAAGAAATGTATAGCACCTGAGTTAAATATACGAGTGTCACAGTAAAGGGTCTGAATACTTAGGACCATGTGATATTTCAGTTTTTCTTTTTTAATAAATCTGCAACAATGTCAACAATTCTGTGTTTTTCTGTCAATATGGGGTGCTATGTGTACATTAATGAGGAAAAGAAATGAACTTAAATGATTTTAGCAAATGGCTGCAATATAACAAAGAGTGAAAAATTTAAGGGGGTCTGAATACTTTCCGTACCCACTGTATATATATATATATACATGCAGTTACAATGTGATTATATATAGAGTACATTACATTTTGCTCTCAGAGAAGGGAAACACATGAGCTCCTTGTCCATGTTACTCGCTCTCACGTCATATTAGATCAAGATTAGATAGCCGAAACGAGGTTGAGTATTCCCTTAATAAATGGCATTAGACAACAAACAAACCTGAAGCAATCTCCTAAACATGACCTGCAGAATTGCTTTTCTTCGGCTGTAGCATTCAAAGTGTTTGAACACGGTGTTTCCTGTGGGGCATTAAAGATAAGACAACAATGGAGCGGTGCCCCTCCTGCCCCATTTAAACACAGAGGTCACTGCTCAGTGGAAGCTCAGGCCCTTGATCCTCTGTGTGTATGTGTGTGTTTGCGGGTGTTCCCCACTGGCTAATTACACACTCTCTCCCGGCAGGATAAGCTTCCATTGTTTCAACCACGAGTGGCTCCTTAACCTGTAGAATTTTTAACCCACAAACATTTAGGAAAGGAGGAGAATGTAGAACTTCGGGGCGAACACGCAAACACACACACTGTAACACACACTTGTCCATTTGTACTGGACTATCTAAAATAAAAAAGCTATCACATCTGTAACTAATACACCGTCCCCCTATAAATATGTCCATCTGCCCTGCATAAAAACATGGAAAATCCATTTCACAACACACAACGTGACTATTTTAAGGCATGAATTGAGGTCATGGTGAATTTACCTCCAGATGTGTTCAAAGCATGAACCTGCTGCTACCTGACCGTGTGTGTGTGTGTGTGTGTGTGTGTGTGTGTGTGTGTGTGTGTGCAACAGTTTTTCCATTCAATCAAAGCCAGAATGAATAAAAGACTGTTTGTTTTTGCAAACATTTCTTACACTTTTCCCGTCATTTCAACTTCTACACTGCACTACTTTTTGTTTCATGCCTAAATGCGTTAGTTCATCTCAGTCTCTGCACCTGCAGGTCTGATGGTACACACATACACAGTGGCTCTCTTGCAAAGCCCTGTTTGTTATTCTGCTGAGGGGCCGGCTGAGGAACCATTTAGCCCGAATATGAGCAGCGGTTCTGTTTGGGTCGAACCACGGCAGAGACTCAAAGTGAGAAACAACCCAAGTACATTCCATCACAGTCTATTGGGATGGAGAATGATGTAAAGACATACACTGTCTCACTCACCATTTTTTAGTGATGTTACATGTTGTATTAATGAGAACTGCAGTGTAAAAGTAACAGTGAGACTCATTGAACTATAGCTCTTCACAGCATTCTATTCATTCATTTATTGGTACTAACCTGAGATTTAGAGTGTCATAAAGCCCTCATGCTTGCTAACTAGGTCAGGGACTAACAGTGCTATCAAGATTATTTGAAAAAAAACTGTCATTTAAATGGTATTAATGAATTAAAATATAAAAAGAAAAATAGCCACAAAAAAGCACCTTATGGTTGTTTATGTGGTGTGGAAGTGAGTCAAAATAACTTCATCTTCCACCTTTCAGACTTGACCCTGATCATTCACTTTATTATTTAGCTGCTTGTGCACTTCACCTTTTTTGTAGGCTTGTAGGCATGCACTCATATGTAAATGATATGTAAATGAGCTGTATCAAGAAGACATGTTAGACTTTATGGGTGATATCATACGCACACAGTAAAGGATTTTAGACGTGATTATGGACAGAGACTACATTTATATCAGGATTATGGACAGGGACTACATTTATATCAGGATTATGGACAGGGACTACATTTATATCAGGATTATGGACAGGGACTACATTTCCCATGGACGACTGCACCCAATGCATTGTATTTGTACACATACTGTAGCTCACGGCAACTTTTGTCTCACGTTTGTCTTTCCAGGTTTTCTGTTTTGCCCACACTCAGTTTACATTATTCCGCTCATGTCAATGTTTCTTTTTTTTTTTTTTGTGTGTGTCTTGTTTATGGGTTTGCCTCAGTCTCCACTTCGTTAATAAATTTCCGCACTTGCATCCGCTCCTGCTTGAGTCCTGTTACGTGACAATTTACCTACATTTAGACTGATAAATAAACCCAGTGTGGATCATTTAGGAATCCAAATTTCAATACAAAATGCAGTTTAGATCACATGATCACATGATAATTGCAAATACTTATTATTGAGTGGATTATTTCTTTGACCTGACACAGATACATCAATTCTCACCTCAGACATGTGGCTTTAAAAATATGTGGAAAATATTCTGCTTTTTCCATTTAATTTACTTTTCAGTGTAGTTTACTGTAATATCCATGATTCAGTTTACGAACACACAGAACCGGCAGTCACTTAGCTCAGTTATGGTGGACTGAAATGCTTTGTTAATGCGTGAACACACACACACACACACACACACACACACACACACACACACGCGCGCACACACACACACACACACACACACACACACACACACACAGTAAACAGTCATGGGTGTTTTGTCTGAGCAGTGTAATCAGTGAACCTCTTTGGCATGTCTAACAACGAGTGTTTCACAAGATTCCAGAGATTGAGAAGATTTTGGTAGCATGGGAACACACGTTTTTTTAGGCCTTAGGACATAAAGCAGATTATTTCTGGGAAGTGAACACAGAAAAACCTGTATTTTTCATATTATATGTCATACGTGTTTTATATTTTCATGAGGTTACATACAGGAAAGAAATCTCAACACTGTGACTTTACAAACTTAACAGAATGATTCATTTGTGGAATCATTTTGAATCATTTTCTGAATCTAATGTCTTTATGTCTTTATTCAAAACAACAAACCGGAATAACAAAACTATTTGAGGAATGTAAATCTCCATAACTGAAGCAGATGCGATTTGCATTTGATGCAGAGGCAACGATACGAAACATTAAAGATACATATGAAGCAGCTACTGATGGTGCGATCCGATTTTATTCAACACAATGCAATTGAATGCAATATGATGCTCTGCAATTCAATATGGTGCAGATAGTTTATTTCTTTGGTTCAGACAGACATCAAATCACAAATTTACTTAAGTATCTTCTTAAGTAACACATGGCCCCTTTACAAACACACCTTTGTAGTACATAAAGAAAGAAAAAGAAAAAAGATGAAGTAAAACCAGATGTTCTTTTCCTGTTCTGTCTGTAGGAAGATGCAGCTTCACCTCTGCATATTAAATATTGGTCACAACATACTGGTCACTTTTTAAATAAAAAAGTGACCAGTATATAAATGATATATAAATGAATATTTTTTTACAGACGCAAATATATAAAAAATTATGCATTGCGATACAAATGTCAACTTGTATTTATCCGATGTATACTTTTTTTAAATCACTGAATCTGTGAATCTTCTTCTTCTTCTTTCGGCTTCTCCCATTAGGGGGCTCCACAGCGGATCATCCGTCTCCAAACCCCCTCTGTCCTCTACATCTGCCTCTGTCACACCAACTACCTGCATGTCTTCCCTCACCACATCCATAAACCTCCTCCTTGGTCTTCCTCTTTTCCTCCTTCCTGGTGTCTCCATCCTTAGCATTCTCCTACTGATATACCCCATGTCCCTCCTCTGCACATGTCCAAACCATCTCAATCTCGCCTCCCTCACCTCGTCTCCAAAACGTCCTACATGCGCTGTCCCTCTAATAAACTCATTTCTAATCCTGTCCATCGTCGTCACATCTCCAATCCTACATGTTCCATCAATACCAAACAAATACCAAAGTGAACCAGCACTTATTGCTCAAAATGACATTATCATGGGCATCGTCAAATAATCAAATGGTCTTGTATTGGGTTTAATCATAGAGCTCGAAAGCTTAAAGCCCACCTTGTGTTTTTTGCTTCAAAGAAGTCAAAGGTTTCGTCTGAAGCATTTAGGAGTGAATAAAGAAATTCATTATTCGTGTTTGCACATAAAAGAATGGGGGAAAAATCTGCGGTTGCCATGTCAGTCATATGAACTCTTCTGTAAAAGAAGACATTATTCTTGATAAAAAAAATGGAGAAGACGCTAAAGTGGGCACAGCTTGGTATGTTCAGATGCTAAAATGTACTGAAGTCCTGCCATGTTGGAGGGAAGACAATCAGATGTGGTTTCAGAGAGCAGCAGGAAGGTCCACTCAGTACCATGGTGTAATACTGATTAGTAGTAAATGAGCACATAAATGTTTCTTGGTTACTTAACATGCTAATCACTGACTCTACAACCTCTCCATCGGTCTTCTATGGTACATAGAAATTTTTTTTAATCTTTTAGTTGCTCCTCCTACCGTTTACAATCTATGGGTTTCTGCTTTTTTTTCCTGGGCATCAAAACTTTGGAATTCTCTCAACAATGACATTAGACAGAATAAATCTTTAAGTGCTTTTAAATCTGCTCTTAAATTTTACTTTCTCAGGCTTTTGAGTGATTTTTTTTTTAGATGTATTTTTGGTGTTTATATTATTTATTTATTTTATTATTTCTATTTATGCTTGAAAAACACTTTAAGATGCAAATGTTAAAGGCGCGATATAAAATTATAATAATAATAATAATAATAATTATTATTATTATTATTATTATTATTATTATTAGGAATCTGTCACAATGTAGTTCTGGATGTCTGATAAAATCTCTTCCATTTCATCTCTATTCCGTATTACACATTCAGGTTGATTTGAGCTGATGCTGTTCCATTATCTGATGAATACACTATACAGCCAAAAGTTTGTGGAAACCTGACAATCATGCCCATATGTGAACCTTCTCCACACAACTCAAATTTATTTCTATAGAGCTTTTCACAACAGACATTGTCTCAAAGCAGCTTTACAGAATTTAACAGTGAAGGTGAACGATGTGTGTTTATCCCTGATGAGCAGCCATGGTGACTGTGGAAAGGAAAAACTCTCTTAGATGTTATGAGGAAGAAACCTTGAGAGAAACCAGACTCAAAAGGGGAACCCATCCTCATTTGGGTGACATCAAGAGTATGATTTTAGTCTTTAAACAACTGCCACAAATTACAGAACACACAAACCTACAGAGTGCCTTTATTTACTGTAGCATTAAGATTAATTGGATTCATTGGAACTAAACTTGTTCAAGAAGGAAAATTTCGAGTTTCATGAAGAAATGGCTTGCAAGAACTTCCAGGAGTGAAAGAACTCAAATGGCCTGCACAGAACCCTGACCTCAACCCTGCAGACGGTGCCCCAGAACTTCTCAAATGACATAAATGGTTGGCTGCAATAATTCTCTTCCAACAACTACACTCCCAGAAGAGTGGAGGTTATTATAATGGCAAAAAGGGGAATAAATCAGAAGTGCGATCTTCAGCAAGCATACGAGTTTGATAGTCAGGTGTATGTATTCACTTTGATTTATTCTAAATAAAAAAGTTTTTTTTTTTTAGCTTTTAAGAATGAACAGTTCAAAATGATAAATGATCAGGACAGTCCAATTTATAGGTTTGGCACCAGATTGCTGTAATCAGAGAACCAAACTGTGTGGAGTGTAAAAATAACGTCTTTATAGAATGTACACTGTGGTTTTGTAAGTTCAATTTAGGAACCTATATGTACTACATAAGTTTCTGGTTTTGTCAATGCATCATGCATAAATCTCTAGTACACACAGACTAGGCCCAGCTGTGAGCTCAACTCTGAGGTGCAACACTGCCCTCTATGGTCACATTTTATATATGCAATCAGAACCAGTTTCTTAAGCAAGTACAATGATATTTATAACTAAAGATTTAGGACTGAAAAGTATTACATAATAAATATATATCACCATTATGTGCTGCATTGGTTTCTGTACTGTATTTGCCTTGACAATACCCACATGCCAATAAGACACAAAAATGTCCATACTGCTTTTCCACTGACTTCATGGACACCTATTCGATTTTCTGTCACTAAAACGCCTTACAAGAAACTGCTATGAGAAAATAGTTGGACTGAGCTCAGTTCAGGCCTGTGTGGGATTACACACAGCCACCCGAGACAGCTGCACAAGGTGCTTTCCAAGAGATACAGTGTGAGGACTTAGAAAGGACGTTGTCCAACATGCAAACATAACAGCCGAACAGCAGCATCCTTATCACAAAGACAACGAGGCTCATTTTCACTAACATGCACATTTCAGAAGGGAATGGGCCTCACGTAGCCAAGTATACAGGTCCGTGTAGAAAAGCAGGCTCAGCCAAACATATGCTAAATGTTCTCATGTCATTGTGTCCCACCCACAACAAACAACTCTCACCATAGTGATTAATCCACCAGAGAGGACACAGTATGGACTACAGAACTGCTTTACACACTATACTTTTACCTATAGCCAAGCACTGAAACGCACTAGTCTCACAAACAAACAGGAAAAGACTATACACACACACACACACACACACACACATTTATACTGTATAGTTAGAAATTTGTAATTTGGACCACTGGAATTCCCCCTGACTTATAGCCCACTCATTTTTGCTTAGCACAGTTTACACTGAAACACACGGACACTCGTCCAAAAACACATCAGAATCCCATTACAAATAAGTCAGAGGGAAACATTCTTTCTGCATGTTTATATCTCAGGACTGACCCCAGTTAGCTCTCATATACCCGAGTAAACAAGCGAAGAGATACAGAAACGTCACTTAAAGGCTTACTCCAGCTTTTTATCAGAGACCAGTCTTTCTCCAACACATCTTCTCCAAATACAAAAAGATACACTGGGTGCATAAAAACCAGCAACACAAAATGTCTCATTGAGGTGTCACATGATTATGGGTGAGTCAGAACATCTTCAGCAAAATATTCTGGAACTGGTGATGAAGATTAATAGGGTTTTGAAAATATACTGCGCTCTCTAAAGTGTCAGTCCAAAATCTGCATACCGACATCATTTTCATACTCAATAAACCATTCTGTAATCTCTCATACCAGTCAGTGGGAGGTGGATTCATTCTTAAAAGACCACGCCCATTTCATCATAGCTGATCTGACAAAAGTTTGTGGACACCTACCCGTAATATTGTGTGCTTTTTGAACAGCTCATTCCACAATTAGTCCCCATTTGCAATTATAATAACCTCCACTATTCTGGGAAGATGTTGACTAGATTTTGGAGTGTGCTTCTGGAGATTTGTGTTTATTCAGTCACAAGGCTGTGAGTAAAATGTAGGTACTGATGTAGAAGTGGCACCTGGGGTGCAGTCAGCGTTCTATTTTATCCCAAATGGGTTTAATAGGGTTGAGATCCCTATCTCTATAGCAGGCAAGTCAAGATCTTCTACTCCAACACATGTTCACCATCCCTTCTTGAAGCTGGCTTTGCACTTTGGAACAGGTTTATGTGTTCTAGTACAAGTGAAGGGAAAGTTTCATGCCTCCAACTTTGTGGTAACGTTTGGGTGAAGAACCACATATGGCTAGAAAAGTCAGGTGTCCTGATACGTTTTATATATAATAGTATATGTATTAGCTTTTACCCTTCTGCTGTTGAAAATGTTGAAAATGACATAAAAATGAGTTGAAAATGACATAAAAATGGGGTGAAAATAAAACCACTGAATGTAATTACATGACTTCATTTCACCACTCAGTAGACAATCTCTAAACAGCACCAATGAACTGGAAATGAAAGGGTCTCGTTAAAGTGTGTTTATAATACACACATTCTCACTCCACATTTTTTCATAGTACAGCTTGGGGGGGGGGGGGGGGGGGGGGGGGGGACTTTTTTGTTGGGGGTTTGGTTTTTTTCTTCCTTCTATCATAAC
>JAAIIK010000097.1:2847923-2859642 GCA_014706435.1 Silurus glanis
AAAGAAAGAAAGAAAGAAAGAAAGAAAGAAAGAAAGAAAGAAAGAAAGGTGCTTCATACTTGTCACATGTCTCTACCTGAATTACTTGAAGAAATCAAGACTTTTTACTTATGACTTTGATCTTCATTATAGCACAGTGAATTTATTTCTTCACACATCCCAGTGATGTCAGGAAGCTGCTGTCAGTGCACATGGTGCACAGAGCACATGGTCAGCCATGATACAGCACACCTGGAGCACAGAGAGTTAAGGGCCTTGCTCAAGGGCCCAACAGTGGCAAATTGGAAATACCAGGCCTTGAACCTCCGACCTGCTGATCAGTAACCCAGAGCCTTAACTACTGGCAGTAGGTTCAAATTCAGTGATACATTTGGAGAAAAGAAAAACTTTCAAACACAAATTAATTAGCCCTGCAGCTCCTGTTGTTTTGCTTACAAAACATCTGACTTACAATAAATTAATCAAAATCACAAAAACTGAAGTGTTAACAAAACAAGAATAAAGACTGCAGCAAATAACCATAAATATCCTACTCTTCTTTTCTATTAGATTTTTTCCCTCTAAGCCTGGAAGCGTGAACAATGAGAAGCACAAAGCTGATAATTGAATATTGATTGTCATTAATCACTTGAGCGACATGGACAAATTTCAGGGTGTGCCTTGTCAGATTTTGGCTGGATGTACTGGACATGTATGCTACACAAGGTCGTATTCAGTGCTAGCACAGTATGCTAAATATTAAATCATTTGCACTTGTCATTGTGATAAATAGATTTGTGCTCAGGGTCAGGGACAGAGCGCAAAGCCAATGTGATGTACAGTGTGTGAGAGAGCAGACTGAAGTTCACTGCAGATTAGGGCATTTAGTTTAACTGCGTTCAGCTCAGTGAAATGGAAACCCTGCTAAGAGAATATACAGTATTGCAGTATATACAGTTTCAGACCAAGAGTCTAACACAGTAAATGATCTAATGTTCATTATATTATTAAAAATCACAACAGTTTTTAGAATTTATTTTTCATTTTTTCGTTTGTTCATAAATACATCTTTTCAATTAAATTCTTATGCATTTCTTACATGCATAATTATAGGCATAACGTTATAAAACATTGTGTACATAAAATTGAAATCAATGTAGAGACTGGAAGCATATTAAATACCAAAAACTAAAGTCCCTTAGTATTAATTTCCCCCTATTTACTTACATGTGACTGATTTCTTTGTTGTTTACACGGTTTGGGGCATTGAGGTCTTGGATTTGTGTACATATTTGAAGTTGTTTGTACATCAGGCTTGAGAAAATTACTGTGTTTAGAAAGAATAAAAGAATCTCTAGAGTATCTGCAGGACACAGCCATTAACATTAAATGATAGCAGCCCATTTAGGGTCCTGAAATGAGGCATTAACCAAAAGAAAAAACTACAACAACAAAGCTTCAATACATTTTACAATTTCCAAAGATGACTCCTGACAGGGAGAGAACAATATATTACTAAAATAGCATTACATCATTATGACCATTATCACCATTACCACCATCATCATCATCATCACCATCATCATAATCAGGTGTGCTTTGCAGGACTCAGTTAAAGCTGAAGACCAGATGTAGCATGAAGTACGCTGTGTGTTTCTGCGGCTACGCTGAATCTGCTGATTGCTTTCTTCTTCATTAACTTTCATGTTTATTGTGTATTTAACAAATAAATGATGATGCTGTTTCATATCTCTGCAAGGGTGAACTTCTATTAGTGCAATAATGGCTGTTATTTACAGAGAAGATACTAATGGCCTGAGCACATCCTTCGGTTTTATTAACATAAGTAGGTCAGTCAGAAACACATTTATCACCACAGGCCTCTCTCAGTGTCCTCAAGGGCATGTAGAGAGAGAGAGAGAGAGAGAGAGAGAGAGAGAGAGAGAGAGAGAGAAGGCTTATACACATCATTAATGGAAAAGCCGATAATGGAGAGCAGGAGCTTTAGTTAAAGACTTCAAACCATTTTAGACTGCTTTAAATGCACTCATGGTTCCAAATGATGCAGGGATTTTGTTGAAGGTGTAAAGCATTGTCTATTTCAAATGTCTGAATAAAAAGCTGAAGGTGTTCATGAATGAAACTCATGAATTAAAATTGGAAAAAGAAATGGCATGATTCCAGGCAGCAATAACAGTTCTCCATTCCCTCGATCTCAAGTCTGATCGGAGTGAAAACCTTTACAACCTACGTTACATTACAGCGTATATGTGGGTGGGAAGAGAGAAAGAGAGGGAAAAAAAAACATTTCCTGAGAATGTTAGCTCCGGTAAACTCAGGCGAGCTTGTGTATGAACACACACACACACACACACACACACACACACACACACACACACACACACACACACACACACACACACACTGTACACAAGCACACAGAGGAAACTGACATTCTTCCCCTGCCTTAGTGCTAATTACATTTTCAAATGATGGCGAGTGCTCCATATGGCAAGGAAGTATTCTGCATAAGTGTGTGTGTGTGTGTGTGTGTGTGTGTGTGTGTGTGTGTGTGTGTGTAACTCTGGTAGGAACAAGGGGCTAAACAGTCTGTAATTGTTTTTAAATCAATATTGTGACAGAAGATGAGAACGCTGCAATGTCAAATCCCTTGTTGTCAGATCCGAGTCAGGCTCGATAACACCTGAATCTCTAAACATCTCTCTCTCTCTCTCTCTCTCACTCTCTCACTCACTCACAATGTATAGAGATGCTTTTCAGTAAACCGAAATGGCTTACGCTTCTATGGGACTTCTGTGACACTTATTTTACAATGTGAAAAAGGATTACCAAATATTATAGTTGGTTTTATCTCTCCAAAAGAATTTCATATGAAAACCCAAAGCAGTGTAATTATATACTGTCAACTCCTTTACTAAGAAAGTACAGACATTTTAGATACATTTTTTTTTATAGCTTTAGATCTCACAGTGGTAATAGTTTCATCATATCAGGTTATGGTGGTGATGTCAATTCCAGTCTTCATTACAAACGATGAACACACAAGAATCTGTCCATCCCCATCTGCAGCTGTAGAGCACCTCATTGCTGGAGGGCCATGAAACTGCAAGTCAGCTGTGCACAAAGTTCATTTCATTCCAGCTTATGCTGCTAGTTTTTTACTTGTACTTTTTTTTACTGACACTTAAAGAAATATGGATCAACTTAGAGCTACACACTTTCTTCAGCTCTCTTTCTCCCAAACCTCTATGTCTGAAGTGTGAAAAAAATAAACAGGAATGGGTAGGAGAAGGGGGGAGTGGTGGCTCCAGCGTTTAAGGCGCTGGGTTGCCGATCGGAAGGTCGGGGGTTCAAGCCCCGGTATCGCCAAGCTGCCACTCTTGGGCCCTTGAGCAAGGCCCTTAACCCTCTATGCTCCGGGGGTCCCTTACGAGGGAAATATCAAGGTCCGTGACGTCGGAGTGACGTGGGGCCGCCTTCCTGTGGGCTCACCACCTGCAGGAGGGACCGTAAGGGACGGTGCTGTGAGGATTGGGCAGCAGTCGAAGGCGGGGGCCTGCTTAGACTGCTGCCCCCGCGACCCGAATTACGGATAAGCGGGAGAAAATGAAAGAAATGAAAAGGGTAGGAGAAGATCTGATAATCACCTCCTTATGGACATACCATCCTTTTTCTTAAAGTCTCTTCAGTGAAACTTTACATCATTTATGTTCGGAAACAGGTCCCCCTGGTAACTTCACATGTTCAACTGCCTGCTTGAAAACTTCACTTTCCAAAACAACAGCATGGTTTTACTTCCTTTGACCGCAACAACCTGCAGCCACCAACCCACCAAAATCAGGCACCAAATTCAATAGAACTTCACCAAATGAAACCTCATTGTACTTCTTATATATCAGATCATTTATTCAAGCAATCCTCTCTTCAACTGGTCCCCAACAAATGACCTCCTTCAACTTCTATCTTTATCTTCAAAACAAATGTTAAAACCTGTCCACATCTTCATTTTATTCTACTGTCACCTCATCCTATGTTCCTTTATTGCCTTTTTCCACATCCTACCAGCTGACACCAGGGCTTAAAACGTTCATACAGCACTCTACACATCTGGATTATTATGCCTACTCACCATAAAGCCAGCTCTGCCAACACCTTTAAACCATTTGTTTAATGGTCACAAGGCTAAAAAAAAGACAGCACTACAGAACATTCAGCTGACTAACGAACCTTGCTACATGCAGTAATTCTTGCCTTCGCTTCCTCATTTGTTATTTGGTTTTTCTCTCAGTATCTCGGACATAAATGTTCTCTACTCTTCCTTCCTTACTTGTTTGTTCTTCTTGATGACATTTATGATATATTTGACTCAAAAGTAAGAAGAACCCCTTTCCCATGTGATTCACCCAAATCAAGCCACTCACTAAAAAAAACTTTTTAACCACAATTGTACAAACTGTCCCGCTTGCTTTACCCAACACCATGTCCACTTCTCCAGAAAACCTCTTGTCTCTATTATATAAGCTATTATCATGCTCTGGCTCTCTCCATCGATAAGTTTGCTTAAGTCACACTTCTTACTTAAAACACAATCGACAGCATTTATATTGTTAACTAGCTGAAAGTACCCGTGCTTCGCTACGGAAGGCAGAACGCTAAGCAATATGGCAATAAGCAGTAAGCACTGAGCAGGACTGGATGATCAGAGATCAGAACGTAACGTCAACAAATAACGTACTACCCCTTTGTAGTACCGATACAGGGCAAACTACTTTGAAAATAATTTTTATCGTGCATCTAACATCTAATAAGAAACAATGTACTAAGTTTCATTAGGATCCGTAATGTTATTTCGAAGAATTTACAATGCGTGAGAAATCGCGTTTTTCGCGAGTTAGCCGCGATCCAGGGCGAATTTTTCAAAACCCTTTCTTAGTGAGCACCTAAGACCCAAGAGGAAGGTATGTTCCAAATTTCATTGCAATCCGTTCAGTGGTTTTTGAGATTTCGTGATGAGGGAGTGAGTCAGTCAGTGGTATTTGAGCTTTATATATATAGATTACAGACTTTTATCAGTTTTTACTTTCTGACGCAGGACTCTGCTATAGAGTACATTTCTTAGACAACTGGCTTCATATCTCTAACTACATAGCCTCCTTGATGCCAGTGTAACCAGTCTAGCCAGCATAAGGCAATTCATGTTTATCAAATAGATTCCTTCAGGTCACTAAGGCTTTGCATACAAGCCTGAGACAGATTAAAGTCCTCTCTCATTATTCTCCTGTGCTCTAACCAGGTCATGATTATTTTTATAGGTTCCCTCCTACAACAGAATCTGGAAAGGTTTAGCCTTTCAGCCTCACAGCTTTACAACTGAAGTCAATTCAGGGTCATTTCTTTGCCCACTATTGCTCTCATTCTATCTAAATTCCCATGGCTGAGAGATAAATACCTTTGTTTTTCTTGTCCAACAAGTTTCAGATGATATCAGTCTGTTTTCTTAAATCTTTCTCTATGCACCCTGACAGAATGAAATATATTCCTACCATTACAGAAATTCTTTATACTAAACCCTTTAAACCACACTTTCATATGTTAAAGACATGATAAGATTTTTTCTGACTACAGAATCTTCTTAACTTCTTACACAAGCTCGACTTCAGAATGCTACTGACGAGCGTAAGGATTTGAGCGATTTTGACAAGGGCCAAATTGTGACGTCTAGACAACTGGGTCAGAGTGTCTTCAAAACTGCAGCTCTTGTGGGATGTTTCTGGTCTGCAGTGGTCAGTATCTATCAAAAGTGCTCCAAGGAAGGAACAGTGTTGAACTGGCGACAGGGTCGCGGGCGGCTGAGGCTCATTGATACACTTGGCCCATGTGGTTTGATCATATAAATCAAATTGCTGTAGAAGGTAATGCCGGTTCCAATAGAACGGTTTTAGAATACTCAGTGAATCACAGTTTGTTGCATAGGGAGCTGCAAAACTACAGACCAGTCAGGTTTCCCATGGTGACCAATATCCACCGCAAAAAGTGCTAGCAATGGGCACGTGAGCATCAGAACTGGACCAGGGAGCAATGGAAGATGGAGGCATGGTCCGATAAATCTGATTTTCTTTTACATAACGTGTATGTGCACCGGTTACCTGGGGAATATGTGGTACCAGGATGCACTATAGGAAGAGACATTGTGATGCTTTGGGTAAGGACCAACACAATATTATGCAGTTGTGGTCATAATGTTATGCCTGATTGAGCATAGGCTCAAAGATGTCCACTTGTCCTGAACACTAAGACACAAAAACAGCCAGAAACTGTGTGAGGTTTTATTTACTAAAATACAAATTTAATTGTACACCTTAACACTGCATTAACCAACAACACAAAAACAAATTGGTCAAAAAAAGACAAAGTAGTAAAGCAATCTTTCAAAAAGTGATTACAAAAAACAATTACAGCATCATGTCACAAAGTAAAAGAACCGTTAGTATTCAATGGACAAATAAAATCAAAGTAAATCATTTTAGATAAAGTAAAACCATACATTTATTGCTGACTGTGATTTGATGCACCTCTCGGTCTCAGTGAGGAACAATATTTTATTCTAAAACTTCCCAAAGTTTTTGGAATTTATTCTGGAATTTGGACTAAAAATAAGGCCAGCGGAGCTAAAAAGTCACTCAGAGGGAACAGAATAAATTAGTCATGGCAGATAAAGCTGTAATGCAAAATGCAATTGGTAACACTGTCAATGAAAATATATTGGAGTAAAAAGTGCACATATTTAATCATTAATGTAGTTGAGTAGACAGTAAAAGTTGCTTATATCTTTTGATACGCAGTAAAACTAGAAAGTAGACTGAAAAATTACTTAAGTACAGTAACAAAATACATTTACTTAAATAGTTTACACCAACGCCTTTTACCGCATACGCATTCTACTACCTCTTCCTGTTGGAGCAAAAATCCAATTCACAGATCTTGTCCTTCTCTGCATTTTAAACAAAATTACAGTGCCTTGCGAATGTATTCGGCCCCCTTGAACTTTGCGACCTTTTGCCACATTTCAGGCTTCAAACATAAAGATATAAAACTGTAATTTTTTGTGAAGAATCAACAACAACTGGGACACAATCATGAAGTGGAACGAAATTTATTGGATATCCCAAACTTTTTTAACAAATAAAAAACTGAAAAATTGGGCGTGCAAAATTATTCAGCCCCCTTAAGTTAATACTTTGTAGCGCCACCTTTTGCTGCGATTACAGCTGTAAGTCGCTTGGGGTATGTCTCTATCAGTTTTGCACATCGAGAGACTGAAATCTTTGCCCATTCCTCCTTGCAAAACAGCTCATGAAGAACAAGCAAGATTGCACTTCTGCATTATTCAGGCTTCTCTGTAGGGTAATGAGCTTCCATCTCCACTCAGAGTGACCCAGTGCCTCTGTTCCCTCCATAAAACGCTACAAACGTTTTCAGATTTCAATTAAAATTCTACATTTCAGTTGACTTCCTTTGCATGAGTTAATACTACTGGCACAGAGAGACAATGTCTTCTACTTGAAACAAACAGTGGATAATATGTGGCTTTTATGTCTTGAAGTCACAGTGAGATGTGAGGAGTTAAACCATTACAAGAAGAAGGTCAAAAACATGTGCAGATTTTGACCTGATGACCTGCTGGGCCCGATGATGATGTATCACCTTACCCACTGAGCTCACCGTCGGTCCATTTGCCTCTTACTGCTTTCTTTTACTCTCGTTCCTCCCACACTTCACCTTCCTCACCATCCTCTATTTGGTACGCCGCAGACAAAAACGGAAACTCCACCTGAGCCCAAGGTCACATTCACAAACACCCACCTAGAATTGCTCCTCTTTTCTTCCCTGATCCATTAATAATAAGGGAGAAAACCACACTTTCCTTTCCTGGACACGGACATCCTACGCAACATAAATCTCCTTTAACTATAAGCTGGAAACACTAGTAAATACAAGAGATGGCTCAATTTTCCTCTGATTCTTATTATATTGCATTAAAGTCAAACTCTAGACAACAAACCAGAACTCCTAATGACTCATGAAGACCAGATTCAATTAATAATTTTAAATATAAAACAAGAAACTATGGTAGAAATAAAGGACATGTCTTATAGAATAAAGGAATAAGAGGAGTCATGTGACTCTTCTTATTCCTTTATTGCCACTTTAACTAAGAAATGTATAGAAGAGAGAGATCAGACAAAATAATTACTAAACTCATCAGACATTCGTGAGATTTATGATTTTATTTATAAATAATGTTTAGAAAAAGGACAGACTCGATCGAAATGATGGCTGATCAGAACTGCCACAGGAACTGCTCATGCAGTTCTACTCAGCCTTCATGGAGTCTGTCCTGTGCACTTCAATAACCGTCTGGTTTGGGCTCAGCTACAAAATCAATCATCAGAAGACTACAGAGGAAGGTTTGGACAGCTGAAAGGATTATTGATGCTCTCTCCTGCCTACCCTTCAAGAACTGTATACATCCAGAGTGAGAAAAAGGGCTTGGAAAATCTCTCAAGATCCCTCACATCCAAGCAATCTACTTTTTGAACTTTTGTCGTCTGGCCAACGCTACAGAGCACCGAACACCTGGACAGCCAGTCACAAGAAACGTTTCTTCCCACAGGCAATCCATGAACACTTAAATACTCTTCCCATTGTGCAATAAGAATAAAAATATGTGCAATACCACTTTTTATTTATTTTTGTATTTTTCCGTGCAATTTAATTTAAATTTTATTTTTCCATACAAATCTGTAATACTACTTTATTTATTTACATTTTTTTATAAAGAATGTGCAACTGGAAGCTTCTGTCACCAAAACAAATTAATTGTAAATGCACCAAACTGTACTTCTCTTTGTCACTCAGGAGGCTCTCAGACCATTAAGGACCATACTTATGTGTACATTTAGTATGCATCCTTGTTCAAGCTGTGTGTTCTGTTAGATTTTAAATACAAGATTTACAATCTGTGGGCCTTATGATCCAAATATGAACATCATATTTTATTAAAGTATAATATACTAAAGTTAATAAAATAAGTAACATTGATAGAAACATTTCCAGCAACAAGACAAGTGTCTTTATTTTCACAAGTCAAGATAAGCTTTAAAAGCTCTATGCAGGAATGAGGTTCTGCAAAATGACAAACATTAGACATAATTCTAACTGTAAAGTGTGTGTGTGTGTGTGTGTGTGTGTGTGTGTGTGTGTGTGAGAGAGAGAGACACAGGATCAGCACAAACAATGCACTTTAATATTATAAGCATGATTTTCTGAAGTGCCAGTTCAGACAATTGCCTAGTGCCTGGGGCTTGGGGGCGGGGCCTCCATAACCGTAACAACAATAGTTCACCAATCAAGATGGGCAGCGTAAGACTAAGCTCTTTGTCCATTGGATATAATATAACTGTCACTCAACTGTAGTGGAACCAGTCAATATCACAGTTTAATGTGGGTCCCCAACCTCTGAATGCATGAAGAGACTGTGTACAGTGAGGCACAAAATCCAACTTTCCTGTATACTGAGCTGACGAATGCATTTCTTGGAGGGGCCGCTAAGCAAAAAGATAAACAGGCAGACTGTAGTTATGTGTCATCGTGTATTTTTGATTATAATAATAAATAAAAAATAAAAAAATTGTGTAATAAATGGAGCCTTATTCCTGTTGACTTTAGTTAAAGTCTCATTAATATGAGTCAATTTATAATAATAAGTCAATTTATCGAAGTACTGTTTCAAGTGCTTTTTATTTATTTTGAAAGGTGGAGGGAAGAAGACTGGGGACCTCCAATATAGATTTTGGCCTTCAAATGTCTAGAACCGGTTCTGAGTCAATGTATTAGGTTATCACTCTTAATTTAAAAGTAAAAACGAATGTGTTGGAAATAATTACATGTTATTTCAGCATGATGTCAGACGTAAGTACAATCTGTAGAACATACCACTATATGTTACAGCAAAAAGAAAGAGAAAGAAACAAAGCTTGTTCTTTTCTCAACAAGAATTTAAATCAATATTTCGACTCTGGTTCCAGATGGAGTTTGATCATTTGCAAATTGCAATGTCTTTAATGGATATTTAACATAATAAAAAAAATAAATGATGTACCGTGTCATATTACAATAATTAATGAAATAGTACTAAACCATTTTTAAATGCAAAAATGAATTCTGACCAGGAATAAGCTACTTTAAATCTCAAAAAAATTCAAGGCTATCTTTGTGGACATTATTCAGGCAAAAGAAGAAATGCTCTAAGATTATGTAAGTAAGCACTATCTTTAAATAGTGGTGTAAAAATGCACATTAGGAAGGTGTTTATTTTCACACATGCACTCACAGCTAGTCGAGCAGTAAGAGAACATGTTCACTGTACAGTGTCTGATTGTACAATTTCCCCAGTGATAATATCGCCTGCAGAAATAGAGCCAAGGCTATAGCATTATCCATGAGAAAGGTCGCTCATTCATCTTTTTCTAACTATGTAGCTCCGGCTATAGAAGCATGACAGCACACAGCAGATCATATGTATATAGTCTTCACGATATTTGGCTCATCTCAGCTCCTGTCAAGGCCCAGATACTACTGCTGTCATGAGAGTAGTTAAGTTTATAGAACGTATTTTATAGGCTGAAGGATTAAACTTTATAGTTTTATTTACAAGAATCTAGAGGAAAGTGGCGCTAGAGTTAATTCACTACAAAGTAAAAAAAAAAACTTCTTCATGGATCTCAGGTTTTAGATCTTTAGTTTCAACAAAGAGAATCCAATGGAGATATTCTTTTAAATTCAGCTTTCCCAATTTTCTGACAACCATTTATGGTTTAAGAACTATGTCAGTTTGGTGGTCTGGTGTCCATATACTTTTGGCATATAATGCAAGCTAATTAAACATGCTAATTATTTGGTGCACCAAATAACCTGCATGTCCGAGTAAAAAGGCTCCAGAGCAGGTCCAAAGAGAGGGCGGTAGCTCAGTGGTTAAGGAAGGTCGAGGGGTTCAAGCCCCAGTATTGCCAACTGACCCTCTTGGGCCCTCAAGCAAGGCCCTTGAACCTCTGTACTCCAGGGGGCTGTTACATGGCTGACTCTATGCTCTGACCCCAGCTTCCTAACATCTTTGGGATATGGTTAGAAAGAATTGCTGTAAAGTACATGTGACAAGAATAAAGCAGCTTTCTTTCCTTTCCTTTTACTTCCCAGATTTATTCATAAAAATTTATTTTCACATGAATAATAAACCATTGACAAAACCAATGCACTTACTGGATAAACTGAATAAAAGCACACAATATTTAGACAAATCTGATCAAAAAGAGAATTTACAGTGAGAGCAACCATTATGAGGGAATCGGTTTTCCATATTATCCCTCAAATGGATGTGAACTTTGACTCATACCTGCAATAATGAAAATATAGATGCTTAGAAGTGTATAATAAAATAAAAATCTAAAATAGAAGGATTTTTTAGATAGAGTGAGACAGAGAAATAAGAAAGTGAGTTGACTAATGGGGTTTGAGAAAATGTGTTCTTGGAAGAGTAGTGCTGATTTGTAACTGCTGGACCCTTATCAGATGAGGGTCACATCACCTTTCAACAGAGCACTGTAGGTAATGCTACACACACACACACACACACACACACACACACACACACACACACACA
>JAAIIK010000097.1:2876736-2907861 GCA_014706435.1 Silurus glanis
AACGTTAGTTGACATATTTGAGGGCTGTTACACCTTTACTGTGAACTCATGCAGGCTGGTCACGGGTAAACAGTGGTCCGAATGTGGCCCGCAGGCAGTAACATGCCCAGGTCTTGTGTAGGATAATGCATTTAATGAAATATGCTAATGCTGAATATCACTTAGGTTATGCTGTTGCCTGCCTTTTTTTTTTTTTTTTTTAGACATAGACCAACAATATTTCTTTTAGCTTGCACAATATTATAAATTATAATATGTAGTTTATTATAATGTGTGTAACAACAAAACATTTCCAACATGTAGTGTAGTTGGATTGTAGTTAAACTGGAATATATTAATTTGATTACCTTCTATTGAGGTGATGTCAGAAAGGTTTTCTGTGATTGTACTGGAAAGGTCCTGAACTGAGGATTTAATTGTGCAATAAATGTAATGAAAGTAATGAAAGCTGAAGCAGAGAGGAGCTTTTCAGAGCTAAAACTTATTTGTACAATTTTTTTTAAGTAGTTGAAAAGAAGAATTTGGGCTCATGATATTTTATTAGATATCAATCAGTGTTTGATTCTCATTATATTAATAAATTGGTGTTCTAAGAGTAGCATTTTTTCACATAAACTGAGTTGATTAATTAAAATGATAATAGGAACATTATAGTTATAATAAATCCTAGTACGTTGGATACTTAAGTACATTTGAAGGCAAAAACTTTTGTACTTTTACTCAAGTGAAAGTTTAAAAGGACACTTTTACTTTTACTTGAGTCACATTTTACCCAGTGCATCTTTACTTTTACTCAACTATTTGCTTTATGTACTTCGTCCACCACTGATGATGATGATGATAGTAGTGTTGATTGTTATGTATTGTTAATGCTCCAGCTTATATTAATGTTGTTGGCGGTGGTGTTGCTAATTGCAGTGCTGTTGTTGTTGGTTTTGTTCTTGTTATTAGTGTTCTTGTTGTTAGAATTGGTGGTGGTGGTTCGGAGTGTTGTTATAGCAAATTTAGTATATTTTGTTGTTTAATGAAAAAAGAAAGAAAAACTCAATACATTTCAGCTCATTACAGAATTACATTACTGATGATTAGCATTAGGATCTGTACTGTAAATGACTGATGTAAAAGTGGGGCAGCTCGAGAGAACAAAAGCCCCTTAATTAGATCACATGCACGTGCATCCTGCCTCATTAATATCCTGACTAAAATAGCAGTTATTCCAGCTGCTCCTGACGCTGTATGTAATCAGGTTACGCTCACAAACAGAACTGTATATCAGGAAACTGAACTATTAAATGATCAAAAACAAGGCTAACAAGTCATGTACAGAAATTGTGCTGTGAATATGGTTATTAAAGGGTCTAGGCAGTCTATGTTATATATCCAACATGCCCTGGCTGGTTTTTCCTATAAATTAGAATTAGGGTTGTTAAATTATTAAATATTGTTTAATTAAGCCACTTGAAAGTCACATTTCAATAACAGAAACTTGTATAAAAATGCATTGAATGAAGACATGGAATAAAAAGCTCTATAAGGATTAAATATAGTGGTACACGTTTGCCTGCTGATCTTCAAATAAAACCCGTCCTGTGATCATAATGGCCTTTTTGAAATTATTTTACTGTGAAGAATAAAACGAAGAAGAAATACCAATTGCTACCAATCGCCAAAGAACAGTTGGGAATTCTGGGAATGAATGCACACTACTGACATAGCGACTGTATAATTATACACACAACAAAACAAGACCCTAAAAAGTCACACCTACTGTAAATACACTCACACTAATTTCACTGTCCAGATATCAAATTCTACACTCATGCACTTAAACACAGCAGTCACATGTCACTGGTGGAGAATCATAAGCCAAAATAAAAGATAAAAAATGATACACTGAGAACTTAATCAATCACTAACAGACTGAGCAAAGATTAAGAAATCAGAATTCCGAGATAAAACATGATGAACGGTGGACAGATGCTGGGCTCAGCAGACTGGAACGGAAAAACACCCCATATGAACAGACTGCTTCCAGATTTACTCACCTGCTGCTAGCAAAAGCCTTCATTGTGCACATCAGACTTACCTATCAGGAGAGAAGAAAGAGGAAAACCAAATCAGAAAAGAGTCTGTTTACATGCACTTAGTAGCACATACAATACGAACACCTTTACACCTGTTTATTCATGCAACAATACAATAAATACGGGCTTTTTTGTATCACATTCCACATTATTTCTTTTTGTTTATAAAATACTTTCTGATATTTTTACCACTCAGTGTAACCAAAGAAAGTGTACTCAGTATATCCACAGTGAGTGTTTAATGTGTGCGCATGAGCGAAAGAATAAGTCTCATTTAGGGTCAGTATTTCTGTTGATGACCTTATAAGTAAGTTCCGTTTCTAAATCTATAAGTTTTGTTTCTGGTCAGTGGAGGTGCAATGCCTGCTGCGTGCTGCACGTGCAGATTATAAAAAAAAAAAAAAAATTTGGATGAAAGGGCTTTGCCACCATTAAATCATTATACTGAGAAAGCATCATACATTTGGCAAATGTTGTCAAATAAAAAATAAGATGCGGTACCCATTGACAAATGATGAAAAGGAGGCGTTACCTAGGCAGGAAAAAAACTAAAATAATAATAAATAAATATATAAAGTGAATATATAGAGTATAAAAAGTCTGTGTTTTTGCTAGAGCTAGGACATTTCCATGGAAAGGTCTGACTGTTTCTGTGTGGGGGGGGAAGCCTGAAGCTTCCCTGGATTCTGCACTCCTGAGTCTTTTGTTTTAGATTGGAGTCTTTAGTTTGATACTGAATTAGTTTGTTCTTGTTTCAAATAGCCACGATATTAGCCAATCATGTAGCAGCAGCAGAAGGCATGAATGCACACAGATACAGGGCAAGAGCCTCACATCAAATTGAAAAATGTGATCTCAGGTCCTTGGCATGGTTGTTGGAGCCAGATGGGCTGGTTTGAGTATTTCTGAAACTGATGATCTCCTGGGAATGTTACACACAATGTGTCTCTACAGTGGTGTAAAAAACCTGGCGTAAAAAAACATCAAGTTCTGTAATCGAAAACCCTCACTGATGACAGAGGTCAGAGGATAATAGCCAGACCAATTCTGACAGGAAATCTAGAACAACTACAACCACAGTGAGCAGAAAAGCATCTGAAAGATAAAAATGCCAGACAAAAGTGCATCATGGACCGCAAACAGCTTAGCAATTGTTAATCTGTTTCTGATGTATTTGATCATTCTCAGTTCTGAGTTTGCCAGTCACCAGACTGAGACGTTTCTGCCTAAAGATCTGCTAGAATGTCTTTACCGACCTGCTTTTCCAGGCTGAAGATCAGAAGATCAGGCATTTACTTGGCTGTCAGTGCTGAACATGCATTATGCTGTGTGATAATGTCTGTTGTGCTAATATGGAGTGTGAACATGTACCAAAAGCACTGAGTGGCTGCAGAGTCTGAAGAGAGCTGGAATAAACAGAGGTGTCTCTGATCAATAATGAATACTTTCTCTGAATTTCAGATTTGAGAGCTGAACTCATTTTGGGATTTCGGTTGTGCATGATAAGCAAATCTTTACCATGCTATACACATTGCAATATCAGATCATGGCATTTTCATTCACATTTATAGCATTTGGCAGATACTCTCATCCAGACTGATATAAAATGTATTCTATTTTCCACATAAAAAAAATTAAGAACTTAATTAGGATCTAAGAGATCTAAGATGTGATTGATGTTCCTCATTGACAATAAAACAGAAAAGGAGAAAAAGGACATAAAACTCATTTTACTCTAGCAAGGCTTTTTAAAACTCTAAAACAATGAGGTTTTTCAACTGCTAATAATGCCAAGTAGTATCTATTAACATACTGAAAATTAGTTGCCAAATGGACTTGGCAGCCATTACACACTGCTGTGCACCATAATGCACATGGAAATACACATTTTGCATCTAGATTTGAATATGACTCTGCAGAATAGACTTGGTTATTGTACCAAACAACAATGGTGATAGGTGGTAATTATAGTGAACTGAATGGTTGTGAGTCTGTTTGCTTGTGGAAAAAAATACTATCTTGTCTTGTCTGGATAGAAACTGCGTACTGCAGGGAAATGAATGAACTACATAATACTGTATGGCCAAAAGCATGCGTTTCTACTGGATATTTCATTTTAAATCAATGTATATTAATATGGCGTTGGTCACGACACTCATAGGGAAGGATTCCACCAGAGTTTTGTGACCATTCAGGCATAAAAGCTTTAGTGATGTCAGGCACTATTTATGGTGGTCCACTGACTTTTGGCATTCTAGTGTATGTCACTGAATATGTGAGAAGTATTACACCACCATATATTAATTAGATTAAACATTAAATTGAAGCTTTCAACAGAACTAGTAGCTTCTAGTAGTTCCTAGAATAGCAAAGTCCACTAAAGGCGGTGGAGCATTTTCACATTTAGCTCCCCAACTCTGGAATAGTCTTCCTGACAGTGTTCGGGGCTCAGACACACTCTCCCAGTTTAAGTGCAGATTAAAAACATATCTTTTTAGCAAAGCCTACACATCTCACATCACACGTCTCACATCATAACCTTGTGCTCCAGAACATCTGATCACATGCACATTATCAACTTGTGCTGTTAATATCATGAACAGCAGCTACGCTAATTCCTCTCCACTGCTTCTCTTTCTCTCCCCATCCCTAGGCTTCCTGAGGTTTGGCCAGCTCCAGTCACGTCCCACCTCGTGAAGATTATGGACTTTAAAGAAGTAGATGCCGAACTCACAAACATCCTGAACCATCTAGAGACGTACCAGTGCCAATTGGATCCCACTACATGTGTGGAGTTTTGACATTGGACCTCCTGGAGTGTTTAAAGGCTCTGGCATGGAGAAGCTGTTGCTGGATCTGTGATGATCACAAATGTTGAGCTCAATAGCTCCTACTTTTATACCAAAGACTGTAGAAAGAACATTTACTTATAATCTTATACTCCAGTACTCATGTTAGTTCTTACTCTCCAGTGTTCTGTATTGTTGAAAGATTTATGATCAAACTCTTGATGTCACCCAAATGAGGATGGGTTCCCCTTTTGAGTCTGGTTCCTCTCAAGGTTTCTTCCTCATAACATCTAAGGGAGTTTTTCCTTGCCACAGTCACCATGGCTGCTCATCAGGGATAATTGCACACCATTCACCTTGACTGTTGATTTCTGTAAAGCTGCTTTGAGACAATGTCTGTTGTGAAAAGTGCTATATAAATAAACTTGACTTGACAAGAACATAAAAAAAACAACCCAAAATATAAAGCTTTTCCAATCCACAAAATCTATTTAATATGTTACCAGGCCTGAGTTTTAAGTCTGCACTGCTCAGCTCAATGAATCTTCTACATCTGTCAGAACAGTGTAGTTTCCCCTGAGAATATTGAGCTCAAGCCCATCTCTCACAGCAGAAATGGTGAAGCACATTGCTATTCACTGCAGCAGTGAAGTTATCTACATAAGTGATTCACAGCACACCTGACAACAGCAGCTCCACCATTTCACTTTCAGAGCGCAGAAACGAGCGATGCAGACAGGCCCCCACTTAGGGCTACAGTCAAAGAGAGGATATGAATGAGAATGAAAAAGGGAAGAGAACAATTACTAAGGCAAATAGGGAGAATAAATCAGGCAGCTGTGCCCAAAATCTAATATATAGCTCGCTTATTTTGGTCCCAGAATATCACAGCCAAGTTTCAGCAGGGATATTTCTAAGATGAATCCTGAATAGAAATAGTTCTGTTGTATAGTATAGTTTTATATTATAGAAATAGTATCTGTCAGTCTGCCACACTAAACTCATTGTCTTAGTCCTTACATGTTTCTCTAAAGATAAAATTATATACCTAGACATACAGTTAGGCTCATTATCATACACAATCCCTAAGTGAACAGGCTTTAGGCGTCTGTCTTTCACTCTATAAAACTGCTATCGGCAGGACATTCTGAGACCGTAGGTTACACAAAGGAACATATACAATTAATACTGCTGCATTCATTCCTACTGCTACAAAACATTCATCACCACAGTAAATGAGCAAAAACTACCAAAAATGATTTAGTGCTTTCTGAACAGAAAAACATTAACTGTTTAATCTGATCTGGTCGATCAACTGTGTCTCAGAAATCCTATTAAAAATCACTGAAGTCACTGAGAAGAGATAATTAAGTCTGACTACAGTCAGGTCATTTAAATAGGATTTCCCAATAATGCTGACAGAAGATAAATCAGCAGACAAAACCAACACCTTCACATTGCCTTGTACACTGAAAATACAAATACACTTCAAACCAAAGGTTTAATATATATATATATATATATATATAGTAACATACAGTAGGGATGTGCATCTCCATAAGTGTAGCTGATGCTATTTGCATCTTAATGCAAAGCCAACGATATGATTATGGCAGCAACAACTAATTGATAAAATTGATAATAATCTATAACGAAATTCGTTTTCAACAAATGTCATTATCAATTAGTTGGGCTGTTCAAATTACAGGTTAGTGTGACAGCAAGATAACACAGCCGCTTGTGTAATGGCGGAGAGTTCAGGGTCAACTGGCGGCATTAACAAGTGAAATGCAAAGATTAACAAGTTTTTTCCTTTTTTTTTTTTTCTTGCTGCATTTTTCCATTACATTCTCTTTTTATGGCATTTGTCTACTACAACAGTAACTTATCTGTTTTCAAACGTGATTTACTGCGGCTTTAATACGTTCACATGCTTGTTTTCCATATTTGAATATTGCATTTATGCACATATAATAACATTTTTATACACAATTAAATTAATTATATATTTTGGATGCTTATATCCTCACAACTAAACTAAATGTCTGAGTTTTTAGTTTTTAAACAAAAATTGTCAAAACAATGTTGTTATATATTTTATCTAGATTTTTTAAACATAGTTGTCAACTTACCATCTGCAATTATTATTAAAAACAGAAGAAACAACCCAGCATGAGTGAGTTTGTTCAAAGGAGAAATCCTCAATGCATTTAACAAGCAGCCACTATAAGCTTTATGAAATGAAAAATTGAAGATAGTTCAACTCGATTTGTGGCTTTTGCATTTTTTTAAGTACTTTTATAGATAAATACACTATATTAAGGTTTTATATAGTAATAATAAGCAAAACATCAAATTAAAAAATGTTTAGTTTAAAAAAAAAAACGAATTAATCGAAAAAAACAAACAAACAAACAAAAAGTCACCCGATTAATCGATTATCAAAAAAATCGTTGGGTGCAGCCCTAAATATGATATGATTAAAGTAGCAGCTACAGATGTGATGCGATACGATTCACCCAGATTACGATGCAGTGTGATTCGATTTCTCTTTGATTCTACACAAGCCAGTACAATACAATTAAAAAAATATGACGCATTTTAATATGTGCAATTTAATATGGCGCAGATTGTTCGCTTTTATTTCTTTGGTTCAGACAGACAGCAAATCATAAAGTTATTTAAGTGCCTTCTGACTTCTAACGCATGACCCCATTCACAAACAGGCCTTTGTAGTGCAAAAAAAAAAGAATAAAAAAAAAAAGTAAAAGAAAAAAGATTTAATAAAACCAGACGTTTTTTTCCTGTTCTGTCTGCAGGAAGATGCAGCTCTACCTCTACCATGTAAATCTGTATTCTATGCCAGCGGTCCCCAACCTTTTTTGCACCACAGACTTGTTTAATGTCAGACAATATTTTCATGGACCGGCCTTTAAGGTGTGGCAGATAAATACAACAAAATAAAATGATACGACCGGCATAAAAACTGGTATTTTTTAAATATAATAATAAACGTGAATCCACTGTGTTTATTATATGTTAGCGGCTGGAGCAGCTCCTTTAAGAAGGTAGAGGATGGAGGTAAGACATGTGACCGAGGCATCTTGACATGCATCAAGAGTGAGTTATAGACAGATGTGGCGGAGAGAATCCGGTAATTTTCCACAATAAAACATCGTTCAAAATCAGATAATAAATAAAACGGAAATAAAGTAAGTTATGTATTCTTTCTGTGTGGCCCGGTACCAATTGACCCACGGACCGGTTCTATGTCCACTGTTCTATGCAACTCCCAGGACACACCTCGGTCTCCGTAGTGTTGAGATACGTCATATTCACGTAGCAGCAGTGGTGCTAAGAGAACGCGCTCGAGAAACATATTAGCAACGAGAAATCAATCTACATATAAAATATTAATCACAAATTATTGGTCACTTTCTAAATAATAAAAGTAAAGCGCATCTACTAACAATGATAAATTAATATAAATTAATTTTGTACCAATACAAATGTGATCCAAATCAAAAGTGAATTATTTCAATACAAATGCCAACTTGTATCCGACTTTTTTTTTTTAAATCAGTGTATCACATCGTTAACTTTTATGCAGATGAGCCGATGCGAATCGGTGAATCTTATCATCCCGAATATACAGTTGATGGTATATAGTAATATATAGTGGTAGCTCAATGGTTAAAGCATTTAACTTTGAAACTAAAGGTAGTGATTTCTTGCGAGTTTCTAACCTTCATATCTGCTCAGTTGTATGATTGATATACTGTATATTTTCAGTTCACTTGACACCTTAGAAGGCAACAAGTATCCTTAATTAAATGTTTTTTTAACAGATAAGCAAAGGGGCTTATAGGAAACAAGGCAGCAACATGAAGGGGAACAACATCCTTCAGTGTGAGAACGTCGTATATGATCAACATGAAGTGTAAAGCATTGGGATTGCAGCACCATATTGTGTGGTGTTGGAAAGGAGACTTCAGTAAATGGATGGTATCATGGAGAACGAGGATTAGCCAGACATCAGCCCTAAAGTTTAAATGTACAGTATCTCACAAAAGTAAGTGCACCCCTCACATTTCAGCAACCATTTTAGAATATCTTCTCTTTTGTTGCCATTTATTTAGACAATAATGGCTGTATGTTGAGAGGACAATAAATCTGTACTGCTATACAAGCTGCACATTGACGAAAGTATTGCCCCTTGAGAAGAGATACTAAAGTGGTTTGCTGAAAGGTGAGGGGTGTACTCACTTTTGTGAGATACTGCAATTGTAACTGCATCCTCCAGCACGACTATAATCTAAGCATATGTTCATAAATATACAAAAACTGGTTTTTAACCTTCTTGGATTATTTACCAAATAGAAAAATATATGAGTCTGTGGCTTTGTGCCAGAGCTAATCATTAGTTTGTTTAGATTCAAAGAGCATTAATATAACACCATTAATCATCTTAGCACTGAGCACGAGTCAACAGAATTCAGTAAAATGTCTTTTTGTCAGATTTTGCTACACACTTTTTAAGAGAAGAGAGATGGTTGCCTAGGAAACATGAAAGTTGCCACACTTAAAAAGCTTTTAGCAGCAACTTAACCTCCCAACCTGGGAAAACACACACACACACACACACACACACGCACGCACACGCACACGCACACACCTCCCAAACACATATAAGAAAAGATCTAGAGTGGTTCATATATCCTGCTTTTGAATAGTAGTGATTCTGAATAAACCTGATATGATTCATGATGATGAGGATCAAAAAACAAAAGGTTCAAGTCAAACAATCATACACAAAGTTTTGTAAAGATTAAAACAAAAAATCTATTTCTAAGCTCCTCCTAAAAGTCAAATCAACATGAAGGTCAATAAGCAGATGCACAGTTACCTGCTGACTCTTACAGTATAAAGGTGATGCACTTCTTTATCCACTGAGCACAGCAGTGCCACGGAAGTCCATTCACCCCCTGGGTATGTGTTAGTGAAAACACCTGAGCCCCATCTTTATCCAAATATTGATATCATTATACAGGATACAGTCTCTACCACATTTCTTGTATTATTCCTGACTGGTCCTTTAAAGCTCAGTCAGAGGGGATGGAGGTGTTTGTGAACTTTTATCTACAAGTCACTTCAAAAGATTCTTAATGTTTTGTCTGGGCCTGTCAACGGAGACTCTTCTTGTCTTTTCCTGAATTTTGTGCCCGGCATTGTCTTGGCTCAAAGCTTCGTGGTCACATTCGCCTCAGTCTGGTATCATGTGCATTCCAAAGCAGAGATTTCTGTATTTGGATTGATTCATATTTCTGCATATACTTGCTGCTGATAATTTTCATCATAGAGATGTTATATGTATTATATAGAACACACCCTATGTGTTAACAGCTATATATCACTTAACCATGCAAAGCCATTGCTCCTTATATAACTTTCAATATTTTTAAGATTTTATTTTCTAGAATGAATGTGACCTTAATAAAACAAGCTCTCAATTTTTGATTAATATTGTATATGTCTTGAGAAACTTGTGTGCATGGTGCATTTGTTGATTGCAAAGAAAACGAATGAATGAGACAAGATGTGATGGTGGATCACATTCATCAGTCTAATTAGCTAAAAGATATCCAGTCTTCACAGCAACACAGACCAGCCCTGCTAAAAATCAATGCAGGAAGAAGAATGAGCAGCACATGTCAGGAAAAATTAGCCATTTCCATAAACACAAAAAAAACCCAACTCAGCACCTTCTCTATCGATACAAAGCAAAAAGAACGCTTTTCCATATCCTACAAATCCATCAGCCTGAAAAATCACAATTAAAATCACTAGTATATAATGCAGGCCCTGAGCTGTGAACAAATGACATACCAGGAATATGTAGAATACAAACCGCATTTCATTTGCTTAATCAGCTATTTCAGAGGATTCAAACCATTTGTTCTACGTGACTTTTCTCTTTTTCTGCCACCTCTTTTATGGTTTATAATAACCAGTGTGTTTCATTCAGACATCCTGCCCTCCCAACATGTGTGTGCACATATCAACATGATGTATGTCATTGGTTATTAGAAAAAAAAAAGAGCTGTTCTATCTCTGAGTAAGGAGAACCTGACCTTTAGTGTTTTTATATATAGATATATATATAAGCTAAGCTAAGAAACACGTTATCTATATCTGATGCAGAGAAGCTCGTCCATGCTTTTATAACCTTCAGACTGGACTATTGTAATGCATTACTAAGTGGATGTCCTGCATCATCATTAATAAACAAGTTACATTTTGTCCAGAATGCAGCAGCCAGAGTCCTGACGAGGTGGAGAAAATATCACCATATAACCCCAATCTTATAATCCCTACACTGGCTACCTGTTAAGTTACGAATCGACTACAAACTATTGCTACTTACTTACTTACTAATTAAATTTAACCCATGGCCCATAATATAGATGTTACCCACGGCTGAGGCAAATTTATGTCAAAAATTAAATTTATTCAAAATATTTGATTCTGAATCCTAAAATCATTGTAAAACGAAACAATGTGATGGGAAAACGTTTAAATAACATGCCAATAGCAGTCATATACACAGATGTAGCTGGTTAAAGTCCATAGTACAGTAGAGAGTCAAAAGTTCAAATACATCAGTTTAGGTTTGGCCTCACTAACAGAGGCTCGGCCAACATTCCCATGGTCACTCAATGGAAGTTATTACTTAATTTAACCAGAGTGAAACTCAGTGACCTGAAGTATATCATATTTACAACATATTTGCATTAAACCAAAAATGGTTGACCATGGGTGGTTCTGTTAGAAAGGAAACCACATTATTAACTGTAAAACCAGTGGGACTCAAAAGCAGAACTTACACATTTTACTAACATACTTCATTCATTTCACTGCATATTATATTGTGTATGATTATCAGAATCAGGTTTATTGGCTAAGTGTGTTGACACACAAGGAATTTGGATCCAGCTGTCAGTGATTTTCAAAAGTACAGACATAAATAACACTATACATTTAACTTAGACTATACAAGACTAAACAGACAGTATGAGACAATACAGATTAAAAGAGAACAGATTATACAGAGTATATGACAGGTCAGTGATGTACATAAAGTGTGAGTGCATGGTAGTGCAAATAGCAGCATTGTACATCACATAAGATCAAAAGTTTACTTTAGGACTTCTGTACAATATACAGCAGCAGTAGTATGTGCAACACATGGAGATGAAGTGATGAGTGACTGTTCTGATAATGCAGATCTTATAGATATGAAGCAGAGCACATTATTGGTCAGTTTTTAATGAGGTGAATTTGGTGAAAAAACCTCGGTAGTGCCTGCCAGGAGTTGAATGCAGTTGTGTCCAGGGTGTTGAAGGGTCAGTAGTGATCTTTCCTTTCTGTTTCTTTGTTCTTGTATAGAACAAGTCCTCGAGAGTGGGCAGAGGAGCGACAATGATTTTCTTTCTGCTGTTTTTACTGTTTGCTGCAGTCTGGTCCTGTCCTGTTTTGTTGCTGCTCCAAACCTGATTGTGATGGATGAGCACAGGACTGATTCAATGACTGCAGTGTAGAACTGCATCAACAACTCCTGTGGTAGACCAGACCTCCTCAATTGGCATAGAAAGTACATCCTCTGCTGGGCCTTTTTGAGAATGGCATTTATGTTGGACTCCCATTTCAGGTCTTGGAAAATGGTAGTTCCCAGAAACTTGAATGTCTCCACTGATGACACAGAGCTTTTGAATACTGTGAGGGGGAGTAGTGTTGAGGGATGTTTTCTAAAGTCCACTATCATCTCCACAGTTTTGAGCGTGGTTAGCTTAAGGTTGTACTGACTGCACCATAGCACCAGCCGCTCCACCTCCTGCTGATATGCAGACTCGTCGCCATCTTGGATGAGTCCAATTAGCATAGAATTTTAGGAGTTTTCACATTTGTGTCACTGGATTAGCAGTCATCAGGATAGAAGGAGAACAGCAGTGTGGAGAGGACACATCCAGAATCTGGGCACATGTCCCTGAGCAGTCAAGGTGTTGCAGAATGTAGTGCAGCCCCATGTTGACTGCTTAGCAGATTTTAGTTTCTGCCTGTACCAAGCAGTGATCGCAGTGCCCCAAGGCTGCCCAGGGTACAGAGCGATTTGCATCCTTAAGAATTGTGTAGCAATGATCCAGTGTGTTGTTTTCTCTGGTGGGACAATTAATATGCTGTCTGTATTTTGAAAGTTCACTCAGTATATACTGTATGTGACAAATAAAACTTAAAATTGAATTCAAGTTTGTCTGGTGCTAAAGGGAAATAACTCGCTCACTTACATGTTAAATCCATTCAAATTAAAGCCTGCCCTGAACTTCAGAGACTTTTCGATGGAGAATGTGGAGACTGACTAAATGGCCATGTCTTACGGTCCAATTTAATTGTATTGTTTACTTTTTAGATAATTAAATATATATTTTTTAGTGTTCTTGCATGTAAACATTTCTTGCCAAGCCATAACAGGTATATTTGCTAGGGTATAACGGACAGGTATAACTTGCTATATATAGCAATATGAATGCTATATTAATTATTTGTTCATACTGTACATGATGCCACTGGCGGAATGTTTACTGACAAACCCACTATATAAAGTACACATCAGTTCCTACTACAATTTATAATTATCTTTAAGATACTTCTGTGTAACATACAGGATTTCTCTCTTTTATTTATTACATTTTTTTCCCTTTTTCCAATGGAAACGTCCTTCTTTTTCCTTAAACGTAAAATAAGTGTCTGCTAACAAAAACAGCACCATGTCATATTTCTCATTGTTAACCAGACAGTTTGCAAAATTCTTTATTAATAGTCACAGGTCACATGGCACATGTGTTTAAAGCTGGAACTATAACCTGAATCCTGAATTATACAGAAATAATGTACAACATTACAATGTACAAACTATTGTAGCCATTTATTAAATCTTTAAATAGTTTGTTTTACTGTTTGGCTTAAAATATTTTATATTTTCTTTTTCATCCCAGCTGAAGACGGGATGTAGACAAACGGCTCACATTATTTACACTATTATTCCTCCTACAGAGAACAATCAAAGTAACACATCGAATACCAAACAAAGAGAGAATATTTGTGTATACATCTGTGTTTGTGTGTGTACTTCATCTTGTGCTAGCAAAGGACCTGCCAGCTACAGCATTCTCTCTCTGTGTGTGTGTGTGTGTGAGAGACAGCACCTTTAAAGCTCTTTGACTGATCTAAACTACACTAAGCTGTATTTCACTTTATCCTTACACACCAGGTTGACATGTGATTCTGTTATTACAAAACTCATGACCATCTTTATCCCATATAACAAAAATGTCTCAACATGTCTAAGAGGTAAAATAAAATAAAATAAAATTATGTGAGAAAACTAAGACAGATTTATTTTGTTACTTAAGATAAATAAAGAATTTTATTTCTTAAGTAACAATAAACATAAGTTTAGTTTTCTCACAATTTAAGCACAGTACTGTATCTATAACTAAATATATATATATATGTATGTTCTTTACTGTGTATTGTTAAATCAACTACTTCTTTTAATTTAGTTTTGAAAGCATTATGAAATGAAATGTATTATAAGGGAAAATTGTATTTCACATGTCCCTTATGTTCAAGTGATTTTCTTTCACTGCACTATACCTCCTTATTAAAAACACAAGCATCCAAAGGTCCAATTTACAATTTCTCTTACCACAGCCTTTCATCACCCTCATTACCATCCTCTAATTATAATTACAGATTCTGTATAGCTGCCTCTTCATGCATATCAAAAAGTGATTTTCTTCAGCAGCATATAACAAGGTCATGACAAGGGCATGCACCTACTGCACTTTCTGTCTGCACTCTTACATGTGAAATCTGAATGTGTACTTGTGATGGGGGAATGGGAGAAGAATAAAGAAATAAAAGTCACAATCCACAAGTGTGCTGTTCATGCATGCAGTAACTGAGGCTTGTAACAGGCACACAAGTACAGTGGATATAAAAAGTCTACACATTCCTGTTAAAAATCGCAGGGTTTTGTGATATAAATTTAACAAAAAAATATTTCTGTAATGCGATAAACAAAACATTAAACAATCAACTACAAAGTTATTGATCATACCGCCGTCATTAAAGATTTTTATTAACCCAGAATAAAGATCAGCTGTTACTTGATCTGCATAGAATCTGCATAAAGAGGGTTCAAGCCCCAGTATTGCTAAGCTGCCAGTCTTAGGACCCCTGAGCAGGGCCATTAACCCTCTGTGCTCCAGATGTGCTGTATCATGGCTAACCCGCACTCTGACCCCAGCGCTGGGATATGCGAAGAAAGAATTTCGCTGTGTAAAGCACATGTGACAAGCAAAAAGCACATTTTTACCTTAAACAGCACAACTATCACAAAATCGATTTTTATTTAGACAGACTATAATATAAACCTTTTCCTACTGTCCAACTGCACAACAAAGATCAATCTGTTAATCCAGACTCTAAACTTATATAAGACCAAAACTGACTAAGAAAAAAGAGAGGAATCAAGATATATGTAGTGTGTGAGAAGTTAACAAAAGCAATCCAAAGATTTAAAACAGATGTTAATGTTAATATAAACATGTGCAGTCTTTAAATCTACACAGCAATCATCAGACAGGTAAAAACAAAAACACTAGTGTGTAAGCAGCAACCCCTGATACAACCACATGTACATGGTGTTCACATGAATAATCGTTTTGTGTCTTCTTCAGATGACTGATATCTGACAGCGATTACTCTTGTCTGAGGTTGGAGTATGATTGCTCTTTCCGCCGACATTCTCGCACATCAATCGGGCTTAGTCTGACAGAAGCCCTGACATGAGTAACACACTGTCAGTTGATTGGACTCATTTACTAATCAGTCACAGTCGCTAAATATGCACCTCTGCCTTTCTTGCCTTCATTCGACACACACACACACACACACACACACACACACACACACACACACACATTTCTAATTTGAGGTATGGCAGTTCTAATTTGGTTAATCTATTACAATTATGATTATTGTCCTTGTATATTTAATTATAAACTTTATCATGGATTGTTGACTGCTTTCTGTTTATTTCCCTGTGCTTTATGTTTACTAAGATTAGGATTAGAATTAGTGTAGAGAATTCATATACTGTACTGTAGCTAGTTACATACAGTACATGCACGTTAAACTGCATGTTACATACAGTGAGGAAAATAAGTATTTGAACACCCTGCTATTTTGCAAGTTCTCCCACTTAGAAATCATGGAGGGGTCTGAAATTGTCATCGTAGGTGCATGTCCACTGTGAGAGACATAATCTAAAAAAAAAATTCCAGAAATCACAATATATGATTTTTAAACTATTTATTTGTTTGATACAGCTGCAAATAAGTATTTGAACACCTGTCTATCAGCTAGAATTCTGACCCTCAAAGACCTGTTAGTATGCCTTTAAAATGTCCACCTCCACTACATTTATTATCCTAAATTAGATGCACCTGTTTGAGGTCGTTAGCTGCATAAAGACACCTGTCCACCCCATACAATCAGTAAGAATACAACTACTAACATGACCAAGACCAAAGAGCTGTCCAAAGACACTAGAGACAAAATTGTACACCTCCACAAGGCTGGAAAGGGCTACAGGGAAATTGCCAAGCAGCTTGGTGAAAAAAGGTCCACTGTTGGAGCAATCATTAGAAAATGGAAGAAGCTAAACATGACTGTCAATCTCCCTCGGACTGGGGCTCCATGCAAGATCTCACCTCGTGGGGTCTCAATGATCCTAAGGAAGGTGAGAAATCAGTCCAGAACTACACGGGAGGATCTGGTCAATGACCTGAAAAGAGCTGGGACCACCGTTTCCAAGGTTACTGTTGGTAATACACTAAGACGTCATGGTTTGAAATCATGTATGGCACGGAAGGTTCCCCTGCTTAAACCAGCACATGTCCAGGCACGTCTTAAGTTTGCCAATGACCATTTGGATGATCCAAAGGAGTCATGGGAGAAAGTCATGTGGTCAGATGAGACCAAAATAGAACTTTTGGGTCATAATTCCACTAAACGTGTTTGGAGGAAGAAGAATGATGAGTACCATCCCAAGAACACCATCCCTACTGTGAAGCATGGGGGTGGTAGCATCATGCTTTGGGGGTGTTTTTCTGCACATGGGACAGGGCGACTGCACTGTATTAAGGAAAGGATGACCGGGGCCATGTATTGCGAGATTTTGGGGAACAACCTCCTTCCCTCAGTTAGAGCATTGAGGATGGGTCGAGGCTGGGTCTTCCAACATGACAATGACCCGAAGCACACAGCCAGGATAACCAAGGAGTGGCTCTGTAAGAAGCATATCAAGGTTCTGGCGTGGCCTAGCCAGTCTCCAGACCTAAACCCAATAGAGAATCTTTGGAGGGAGCTCAAACTCCGTGTTTCTCAGTGACAGGCCAGAAACCTGACTGATCTAGAGAAGATCTGTGTGGAGGAGTGGGCCAAAATCCCTCCTGCAGTGTGTGCAAACCTGGTGAAAAACTACAGGAAACGTTTGACCTCTGTAATTGCAAACAAAGGCTACTGTACCAAATATTAACATTGACTTTCTCAGGTGTTCAAATACTTATTTGCAGCTGTATCATACAAATAAATAGTTTAAAAATCATATATTGTGATTTCTGGATTTTTTTTTTTAGATTATGTCTCTCACAGTGGACATGCACCTACGATGACAATTTCAGACCCCTCCATGATTTCTAAGTGGGAGAACTTGCAAAATAGCAGGGTGTTCAAATACTTATTTTCCTCACTGTATGTACAATCGTGTCCCGGGAAGAAAAGTGAAAATGTGTAGGTTATGGTCTTGCATATAAACAGATAATTTAGGTTTTAGCTTTTTTATTTGAACAGAATTCTTATCATACACATTGTTTTTACCTTTTCATCCACAAAAAAATTAAAGTAAATCCAAAAGTTGAATGTTTGCAAGAAATCCATCCGTTAATATCCAACACCTCTCTTTGACGTTTTCCAACTCTAGTCTTTTAGGTATTTAAGTCTTTATGCCTCATTTAGCAGCATTGATGGTTTATTGAGTTTACATTTGGGAACTCGGGGCAACAAAATTGGGTTTCCTTTCCATCTGCACCTGCAGAACCAATTAAGCTAAAGATTAATAGCCTGTTCATATCAGAGTCATTTATTATAACTAGAACTATCACTTCCAATTTCTACATTAATTAGAATTTTTTCTTTTCATGCTCCTATACTGTCTTTCTTTGAAAATGAGACCAAGTAACATCATCAGGAATCACTGCATACAGTATCTATGGTTTGATTATGAAAAAGGGTGACTGTTCATAATATTCTAACAGAAGGCAATAAGTTTAGCAGAACTGTCTTTAGTCATTACTTATGAAGTACTGACCTTTCAATTATAGTGGATCCTGCCAACAAACATGTCAGTGCAACGCAGAGGTGGCAAAAGTACACACATCCTTTACTGAAGTAGAAGTACAGACATTCATGATTTAAAAGACTCTGGTAAAAGTACTGACTACGCTTTTTGACTACACAAGAACGTTTGGGCTCCTCCAGGGTCACTAAAGAAAATCAGTGAAGAAAATATCTGCATAGCTGCAAAAAGCAGTAGCATTCAGTAAATAATTTGCATGTCCCCCCACAATATTTCCCAAAAAATGGACTATATTATGCATGATCCCACTGGTTAATTCCTACTTCCATCATGTGATGTCCTTTAGCAAGCTTACACATCGTGACAGAGTTGGGAATTCAACCATTTTAGGTTGAGAACTACCCAAATACTGTTCACCTCTTTGTCTCCAGGGACGAGTTCTCCAATAGCCAAGCTAAACTTTACCAAAAACTAAATGGAAAAAATAAATCAGCATCCACCGTAAATTAATTCTAGCAATTTACTAACATACAGACATATAAATATGAATTGTGGAAATAATCATGAATTTTAAAAAACGATGGTTATTTGGTGTTGAATGGGCAATCCAGTCAGGGTGAAATGCTGAGGAACATATTTGGTCATCTGGAGGAACCAAAATGTTAAAAGATAATAAGGATGTAATTGTAATATAATTCTCTAAACATTTAGGATAAATGTAAGTGATGAATCAAAGAAGGGAGTCAATGATCTTTTGTAAATCTTTCTTCTCAAACCCCATCTTTGCTACGATTAATAGAAATTCCATTAATGTCACAGCTTACTATTTTTTAATGAGAACTATTAAGGCAGTCAGTTCAATATTTTATATATATATATATATATATATATAAATACACTCAGAAATATACATGAACAAGTTAAATTCTTAAAATGATGTGCTACATTATCTTCAAGAGAACAATGGAAGTATATGTTGTTTGCACACTGCATGGGGTATGTGGTATATTGAATAGCTCTAGTGTGTCGGGCACTGACCTCTGGAAACAAAAAAAAGGTCAATTTTTTTTTCTATAATTTATATACAGTATTTTCAGTGCATATATTCATGTGTTCCTGCTGTTGCACCTGCTGCTTCCAGGTCCTCTTGCAAATTTTTTTGAGTGACTCCTGGCTTCTCTCTTACCTTCATTATGATTCCTCTGAGTGTGTTGGGAAATATTGCACAGCACTGTTTATAAGTGGCACTCAGGAGACATTATGTATAGGTTTGGACATATATCAACCATAAATTGCTTTTTACAAGCTTTATTCTTCCTAATTAAGCTCATAATAATGTTCTTTAATATTACCAAGAAATTGGATAATATTTTGTGTGTAAAATACACAGAAAAATGGAGTGTCTATGTAATACTTTGCATAACAGATGGAGCTAAAAAAAAAAAGAAAGAAAATTTAGAGAATATATAGAGAACATCACATGCTAATACAAACATTACGGAAACAATGAAATGCAATTTATGGGTTTATTGGTTGTCTAGAGCTACATAATACTGTTTTACTATTGATATATATGTGCTGTGACATTTTTGATCACAACGTATTGATATATTGTCACATTTCCCAGTCCATGTGTTATGCAGTAGTACATGTTTAATGTATTAGCACAGCAGTGGGTGACATCATCCCATGACATAAACAGTCTTATCTGTGCTAATAAGAGTGGTGTAGACAAGGTCTCTGCCTCTGTCAGCACTAATGCATGAAGACATGCTGCAGCAGCAGCAAAAAAAAAGATCAGACAGGAATGTATTGCTTCTCTGAAATAGTCGATGTATTTTATTTAATGTGCAGCATTTACTTTGCCGAAGTGATCATTAAACCGTCAGCATACGTCACACGGTTTTGTAAATGTGAAAATGAAAGCACAAATAACTCAACAGATTTGACTCTCACTCTCATCTAGTCTTTCATATTAAAGCAATTCTTTTCAAAGTTTAAAAACAAGCATTAAAGCAGCCGTGTATTTGATTTAGAGTTTTCTATCCAAACACAGGCTCGATTGTACCTCAGAGAACGTAAAGCAGAGCAGACCAGCGAGCGTCAGTGAAGAGACAGACGGCTTGTATAACCATCGATAGAGAAAGCCGAAGCTATCAGCAACAGGAATCAGCTCTAGTAGAGCTGCTGTGCAGATGAGAGTCAGTGTCGTGTTCAGAGTTCTCTGCTCGAGTCTGAATGATTCAGACCTTTCCTGGACTGGGCTCTGTTCCAAACTCAACTCCTTACACTGCACTGCTGCTGTGCAAATATAGTCATCATTGTATCACATCAGAAATGATGGAATTACACAGGAAAAAAGAGCCGAAACCAGTGCAAATCCAGAGTTTTACTGTAAAAACAATACAGAATATAGAATTAAATTGCTTGGGAAAAAGAAACCTATAAAAGAGACCGTAAAAGTTTTTGGTAGATACGATGCCTGGCTTAAAAAAGGATGTAAAATGATGTGATTATATTGCTTTTGTTTTTACGAAGCAAACATGAAAATAACACATTTATTTATTCACAATGTACAGTGCAGGATATTATTATTTTTATTAGACACCTGAGATTTTACACAGCTTTTTTTTTTCTCAGTTGCATGAGCACATAAAACATAAGATAAACATTTCCAGGTGGACATTTCTTAATGTGATGGGAAAATAAATAGATTGTTTACAGTAGTTATCTAGTAGAATTACTGCATGCTAGAACATCTCTGCATCTAGGGTTATGTTTACCCATGATCCCCTCGATGATACCCCAAAATACGCATATTTGGAGCATATACCAGGCTTAAAACTAACATCCTTAAACTGCTGATTTATGTTCGAGGATCTCGGCTTGGTTTGCATGATCTGGGTTTACCTTCTGTTCTGTATTCTGTGCTATCGTACAGTTCCCTGTGTTTCATCGACTTCATCCTGCATATTTTAATTTAAATCACTTAGTAGTGTCCTGCCCTTTGCAGTTCAGCTTTACTGCAGTAATTGATCACTCAATAATCAATTTCATCTGATGAAGTGACAAAAATATTGTCAAAATGTTCTCTGTATTGATTAGAAAATCTATTCAGTGCTCCGAGGCTGCACTAAACTGACATTATGATCATTAGCTTAATTTTTTACTTTTAATAACTACATGCTCATGCTGGTTATTAGAACTCACCAAAATGTCAAGCTCCAAAAATGTCAAGCCCATGCATTCAGCTGCTGCTTTGAGACAATGTTCATTGTTAAAAGCGCTATACAAATAAAAATGAATTATTTGTGTAAAATAATCAAACAACAAAATATTTAAGGATGGAAACTGTTTGCTTAGACAAAGTAATGCTAGCTCAAAATTTCAGTAGCCAAGCAGCAAGCTATGTGATTTGACCCATGTAAATGATCATTATTCACCAACTTTGGTAGAATTCATCAATTTGCTTAACTTTATTATAAAAAAGAGAACTTTAATGTAGCTTATGTGGTATAACAGACTACTTTAGTGCTCTTTAGACTCTGAGTTTAGACTGGGAACTCACTGGGAATCTAAAACCAGCACTAACACTTTCAGAGAGTTTTGCTATAGTGAGCATTACAGACATGTAAGTACATGTTCTAAAAAAAAAGGTTGATATTTAGCCAGCATTCATTAAACTAACAGCAAATCTACAGTGTATTTGGTTTGTCTTCTTGTACAGATCTTTTATAATTAAATATGATTTGCCAATTTTTATTCAACACCAAAATATACTAAACATCCTATTTAAACTATATGATCACTTTAAAATTAGAGGCTTATAATATTATTCTGTAATAAACACCAATACACCAATATAAGTACATACAATATCATCCAACAATGAAGCAGCAGTGACAATCTAATAACCATTGGTTATGAGAAGAGTCCATTCATCTGATTTAAATTCATCTTCCATTTCTCTAAAATAATGAATAGCTGAATACAAAGTAGATCTATTTTCCTGTTAATTCAAGCAAGTGTTATATAAACTGTATCCCAACTGCAAGTGATCATTGATCTCTAAACTCTAGACTCTGAAACAAATCTAAACCACATGGAACCTGGCAGATAGCACTTTCATGTGTCTCCTCAAGAAGGAGTGTAACAAGAGTGCTGACCTAATCAATCCTGCTATCATCCATCACAACTTTACTTCTCCACCCCCCACCCCACCCCTTTACCCCCACTGTTTCTCTCTAATAATGATTCTCATCTCTCAGAGTTTAGCAAAGGACAAAAGGACAGTCTGAGACCCAGACACCTATCCATCACTTTTGGAAAATAAATAGAAGAACGACGTTTTTGCATATAGCTTTTAAGAAGATAAAGTGAGAGATTATTTACTAGCACACAAATTTGTACTACTGTTTTCCTTTAAAAAGTGTTTAATAAGCATACACAAAAAATATATATATGCTAGCATATATATATATATATATATATATATAAATAAGAACCCCTGACCCCTTTTGCTCTCTGGACCTGCCCTATTTTTCATTGGTGTTATCGTGTGAAAACTAGTTTCTGCTGCTGAGGATGGCTTCCCATGGGCAGAATAAAGACACATGAGATTTCTAAGTGGTACAATCCACAGAAACCATAAAGTTGTTTTAGGACTGGTTCCAGTTTTGTTCTCAAGTCTCCATAAGTAAATAGAAGATAACTTTAACAAATTCTTTATGTTAAAATGTTATAAAAAAATTTCCCGGTTGCACAATTGCACTTTTAGACCATACAGTACACAGGTATAGAAAGATTATAAAATCTATTTAAAGCTGCTTTGTGACCATGCACATTGTTAAATTTGGCATACAAATAAAATTCTATTAAACAGAATTGAACTGAAATGGCATGAATGAAATAGCAGCATGTGCTCGAATAATGAATAAAAAACGACATCACATGGCAATCACATTGTTTGTATTCTGGATGCTAATAAAATTTATGCTGGTATTAGATAATTAAGATTTTAACTGTGTGTTCAAAGCGATGCAAAGAAGATCTGCACAGACATCAAAGGCATGTTTGCCTGTAGCAGATTCTACTCTCTCAGTCCTAAGAAGGATAATGTGCTCCTGTGCTGAGACACAAGCTATTAAAGTAAGCAGCACAACTTAGACACACACACACACACACACACACACACACACACACACACACACACAAAGCACTATGTAACACTGTCACCTCTTTTAGATCCCTGATGCTGAATAAAGCGCATTTGGTGAAACCACTGGGGGAAAACTGAGCACAGAGCACAAGATTTCCAGAATTTATTTTTCTCCATTTCTCCATTTCTACAGCAGATAAATACAAGTGACAACCAAACCTCAGACTTAGATATACTTTATTGATCCTGTGAGGTAAATTATTGTGTTACAGCAGCAGCAGGTTACACAAACAGTAGTAGGGGAGAAAAACAAAACAGAATGTAATTAAATAATTGTAAATAAATAAATACAATATTGCAGATTATTCTACATAAAAAAACTGGCAATTCGAAAAAACCTGTGCATTAATGCACCATTTAACTATCTATTTTTATTTCTTTTTTTAATCTGTACATGTCTACATCACTGCCTGTCTCATAGCAGCTCCCTGCAAGTGAAAGGGAGGTATGCAAATATTAGCAGTTCTTGGAATGGTAATTATTTCACATTGAAATAGCTCTCCTCTGACTCGATTAGACCACCACCGCTACGGACGTTTTACACCGAAAAAAGTTATCTTGCCGTAATTGAATGTAACTGCCAGGGTGGATGGAGCGTGTCATTCGGTGTGTCCTCTGCTTATCTTTAAAAAACCTGATGTCCCATTACCGTGCGTCCAAAATATACTGACAGAGGAAGATTGTCTTGAATGCGAGTGCTATTGCAGCAGTCATTTTGGCTCTAAACAGACTTATTCTTGGTTTTATTTTCACCTGGATGTCAGCTATCAGAGTACATCCTGATTTACAACACAAATATACAACAGCCAGGAAACAAATTCCAAACTACAACTAAGGAAGAGGACACGCAGTCTGATTAGAGTATTTTATAAAATGCATTTTCACGAATACAAGCGTCACTGAAGTTGAAATAAATCGTTTAGGTAAATGTTTTTAATGAAAGAAATCCACTTCATGTTTTATTGATGAGAAACATCAGAGGAGAAACGTTGGAGTGGATATGAAGTCTACAGTAACTCAGAAAACCACTCATATTGTCCTATTGTGCCAAACTCCTTATCATTGTGAGTAGAGAAGCATCTGAGAACACATATCATGTAAACTCTTGGGCTACAACAGTACACTAAATGGGCTACAAATCTTAATACATAAAGCGAGACTATATAACATAATGGATGTAGGACATTTTTTATAGGTGTGCTGCACTGAAAACCCTGCAAGGACACAAAATATGCCACGCTCACGCCATGCTGTATATCATGCTAAACGCAAGCAAATCAGAACCATACTGACATCTACTAGCTCTTATTGATCTTCAATCCGATAAATACAAAGAGTGTATCATGTGCAGTTATCATGTATGGGGGAGATGTATGGGGAGCAGAGGTGGCAAAAGTACACACATCCATTACTTAAGTAGAAGTACAGATACTCATGTTTTAAAATACTCGGGTAAAAGTTGAAGTACTGATTATACCTTTTTACTTAAGTGAAAGTAAAGAAGTCTTGGCTCTGACATGTACTTAAGTAAAAAGTAGTTATTACTTCTACCCGTTTTAGCTGTTAACTGGACCTCACATCATATTAATATTTGACAGACAGACAGACAGACAGACAGACAGATAGACAGATAGACAGATCTTTATTGTCATTGCATAGTACAGGTACACAGCAACGAAATGCAGTTTGGCATCTACCAGAAGTGCAAAAAGTAGCAATCGTGCAAATAGTGCAGATAAATATGTAGCATATGTACAGCATGTGATATATATGTAAGCATATGTACAGTGATTAAATATAAAGGCTATAACAGTGCAGAGACGTGTGGACATCATTAAGAGCTTTTGCTATGTTTCCACACGGACAGTTAATGAGGTGATACCGGAGAAACTGCACCTCTTCAAGTCAAGAAGCTTATATATATAAAATCATAGACATTTTACAGATTTGAATGATGTATTGTTTTTATCTGTACGATCAATAAAGACAGTAATTTAAGTTTGTGTCTCCATTATGAGGGAAAAACCCACAAAACGCCACCCAGAGGTTTAATTGTGTAAAACATGGCAGATTTGGTGTTTGATTTGAGACTTTAAAATAATTTTTCGGTGGAGTTTATTTATTTATTGTATATCTAAGTAAAGAAGGGACATCGTGAATAAGTGTATGTTTTGCTGGAGGTTTTAATTTCACTTCTTTTATATTTAGTTATTTATTTATGTATTTATACTTTTTATAAAAATGGTAAAAACAGAAATGCGCGCTGAATTGATAGTGTGTTAATAACATCTAGTGCCGTTTACAATCATTTTAATTTTGACAGCCAAATATATATATATTAATACAAAACGAATTAAAAATGTTGTTACCTAATGAATGTATCCAGGCTGAACATCCACATACAGAACACAAGCAGAGAAAAGATGATGATGATCATGAATGTGTCTGTTCTCAGTCATGTTCTCATCACTGACTCCCTCTGTCTCATCCACGTTAACCCAAACTTCTTACTGCCTTCTGCCTGCTGAATCTTATCTTCGTAAAGAGTGAGAGTCAGGACTTTATACACCAGCGGATTGAAAAAGACGCGCAGTAACAGGAAATCGGTTGTTCGGCTGAAATCAGCGCGCAGTGAAAATAAAAAAAATATATTTCACCAAATCAATGGATTAAAACTAAAGTAACGAGCCGGTTTTGAAAATGTAAGAAGTAAAAAGTACAGATATTTGTGTAAAAATGTAATGAGTAAAAGTAAAAAGTTGTCTGAAAAATAAATAGTGGAGTAAAGTACTGATACCAGAAAAATCTACTTAAGTACAGTAACGAAGTATTTGTACTCCGTTACTTCCCACCTCTGATGGGGAGATATGTGATCTTATCTCATCGACTTTGACTGTGGCATGGATGTTGGTGCCAAGTGGCTGATATAAGTATTTTAACTCTGTTAACTCCAAATGGTGCGATAAACAATAAACACTGATTCAGCGACCGTTCTGTGGGTAAAAAAGCCTTGCTGATTAGAGAAAAGCCAAATTGGATTGAGCTGACAGGCTAGGATAGCTATGATAACTCAAATAACTACTCTTTACAACCATGGTGAACAGAAAAGCATGCTACAATGCACAACACATCTTTCATTTTTATTTTTATTTTCAATTAAATTTCTATAGAGCTTTTCACAATAAACATTGTCTCAAAGCAGCTTTAGAGAATATATTAATTACAAAGCAAAATTCACTTATATTTACATTTCAGTGTATTTGTCCCTCATGAGCAGCCTGGGAAAAAATCTTTTAGATGGTAATAGGAAGAAACCTTGAGAGGAACCAGACTCATTTGGTTTGACACCAAGAATGAACTACATTATTAAAACGTTATAAACACTGGAGAGTGAGAAATATCATGAGCACCAGAGTGTGTGATTATGAGTAATGTCCTTTCTACAGTCTTCTACAGTATGTTGGAGTTGTGAAACCAGGTGTTCCTCATACATATATATTACTGTACATTCTGATGGCAAACCACAAATACTGGCACTATTGACTTCTATCTCTTTACATTCAGATACTAAATGCACTGCGGTGAGATCAGAGTGCTAATTGGTTGACAGTAAGTGGTATTGGTCATTTAGACATTCAGCATAGCTGCTAATTCAACATTTGGTAACAGCTCTGGCACACAGAAAGGCAGAAAGTAACACACTGGTTGTGTTAAAAATTGATAGACGTGAGAGTGTGAAATACGTGTGTGTATGGTATCCTGTGATAAACTGAAACCCATTACGAATGTATTCCAGATTAAAAATAGTCAGAGGAAAAAGTAATCAGTTAGTGGACTAAAGAAAGGAGAAGAAGGACTTACTGAAGGCCACTTGGAGGTTTCCTGACACAGCATTGTTCATGGTCAGTCCTCTCGATACCTCGTAGTTCTCCCTGACTGTGGGAGAGGTGAGAAAGCTAATAATCTGCACTGGGGGTGTGGGAAATATCTTTATATCTTCATGTTGTCGCACTTCGTGTGCACACTAGAGGGCATTTAAAGATAAAAGGAGCAAATCCCCAAGGTCAACCTTTTATCCCATCATCTGAACCTGATGACTAATAACCTACACATCCTCCATCTGTGTCTGTACTATTTAACACTTATTGTGTAATTATGCGCAGAGTGAATATTATGATTGAGCAATATAAAAAAAATTTTTTTTACAAAAATATATTGACTTGTCACTCTAAAGTGTCGTTACATGGACACATGAGGTGAACACCTGAGCCAAGCGCTATTGTGTTATTCAAAAAGAGTTTGCATTGCCATACCTCCATTTGCGCGCGCGCACACACACACACAGTATTCTTGTTATTATCAGTTAATGATACAACATAGCTTTAGAGTTCATGAGTTATCTGTGTGTGGTTTTGGTGCATAAGAATCTGACCAGAATCATGCCCAGATTTTCCAATTTCTTCCCACCTCATGCCGTAAACATAAATTATTTACATTCAATTCAATTCATTATAGCGCTTTTAACAATCAACTTTTTCTCAAAGCAGCTTTACACAGATAATGCTTTAACAAAGAATGTATAAGATGTTCTTTATAAGTGTAAGTTTGTCCCTGATGATTGAGCCGGTGGCGACTGTGGTGAAGGGAAAACTCCCTGAGATGGCATAAGGAAGAAACCTTGAGGGGAACCAGATTCAAGGGGAAACCCATCCTCATCTGGGTTGCACCGAATGTCTATTTATTACAGATATACGATGTTGCAGGTTACAGTGATGGTGATCAGAAGCAACCTGTGGTCCTGAGTCAGCGTAGCAGACTGTTGACATTAACTACAGTCCAAATCCATCCTCAAAGCTCCTGTTCTTACTCCATAATTTCAATGAACCACCCAATTTACATGTAATTGCCCAAAGTACATGTAATGGACTGGTGTTCCCACAATAGGCTCCAGATACACTGTGACCCTAAGCCCTATGCATATTAAATAATTGATCAACTGCTCGGTCAGGGTGCTACAGACACCACAACTAATATTTTGTGATTTTCTTTGTGCAGAGGAAAAATATTATTTACCTTAAACTGTTTCAAAATGTATATAAAAATTGTAACTCAACATAAAACCACAAGCACACTTCAGTGTAGAGAAAGTGATGAGCAGTGTTGGGTTTCTGCCAAAAGTATCACTTTCTGCCAAGAACAAAAAAGAATTTATTTTGATCAGCCTGGGAGGCTTTTTCCATGAAGAAGATACCAGCATGACCAGGTCACTCTACTGTTTGTTGGTTTGTTGTTGTTTTTTTCAAGCACAAGGTGTGTCCTGCTCCTCATTTTACCACCACAAGCCTGAACTACAAGCCTGATTACTGAATCTCAGAATTCACTAACACCTGTTTTGTCAGATTTTACCTGTGAATACTGAGCATGTATGCTATAAAAGGCTATTCAAACAGCATGCTAACATACTAAAACATCATCTATTGTCATTGTGATAAATACTTTTAAATACACTTACAAAGAACATCTTATTCATTTTTATAAAGCTGCTTTGAGACAATGCTCATTGTTAAAAGTGCTATACACAATAAAAATGAATTGAATTTTGTTTGCCAGTGATGTAGTTGCTGGAACACAATGTGATTTACATACAAATACCATTTTGCCTATTGTATCAGCTCTCAACTAATCTCAGAATATAGCTTAAAACACTTTCTTTTGATAGCTTATTAAAGTTTTATATAACAATTAATTTCTAAATACAGACCACATCATTAAACAAAAAAATCATCTTTATGGCAATTAAAATGTTTCACTTCAACATAAGAAAAGCAGAGGTGTCAGTGCAAAGCTGTCTATATAATATAACTGGAAGGGAAAGGACAAAGAGCTTGCAGAGCTTCCAGGATACTAGCTAATTTGGCTAATGCTCATGTCATATCTCATGGTCTACAAAACAGCACAAATTGCCTGTGACACTCCACTGTGTGCCTGAATGCAACAAAGCGCCTGAAACAGCTGGAATGAATTGGGTGTTCGCGGGAACAACATTCAGTCAGTCTGCTGGGAACGCAGCAGCAGAATAACATAATCTAAACACTTAATCAGTGTGCTAATTAGCTAATTAAACTAACACACAAAAATAACTGGGTAGGCCATGCAAAGCATTCTTGAGTGACTTGAGCTGTGTGTCTGGCATTTTTTTCTTGTTGAAGATTCTGGGAAAAATCATCTCCAGTTCTTTGACTTATGGCCAATGAGTTACATTCTTCATTAATGTGTCCTGGTACATTGCTCCATTCATATTTATTTAAATAATATGTAAAGCCTCAGTACAGATTGCTGAGAAGTAAATCCATATCATGATTCTGCTACTTTTGTACTCAACAGTGAGCATAGTGTTCCTGTGTTCAAATGTGAAACCCTTCTCTCTCACATGACATGTGCTATTCTTTTTTGAGATCACCAATTCCAAACCGCAAGTTAGGGCTCTCATTTTCATAACAGCTACCAACCAAGGACAGTGAAGGCAAAAGCATGCTTCTTCTGTTACACACAAAACTGGCAACTGCATCTTTTCAGCGTTGTTTAACACTGTGTTACTCTCCAAAACCTGTAGGTTGTCTTACAACTCTTTTTTAGTGTGCCTTTTTTTTTTTTTTTTTTAAATGGATATAACTTTATTCTTATGACTGTATATATTTGTGTGAGTTTGGTTTCTCTGTGACATCTTTCCACGCAACACAAAATCTATCTAATCGATATCTAATCGTTTTTAATTAATAATCCTGCTGCATAAAAGCAATATCACACTCAGACACATATACCTGTACATACAGATGACCGAGAATGTCAATGACCGCTTTAAAATAACTGATCAAATTCTCACAAACACATACACCAAAATGTTTAGGAACAATATTTATTATAAATTATTTTTTAAATTAAATTTAAATTATAAATTACATTATTAATAACAAAGACAATAATAAAAGACTAATGATTATATAAGTTTTTTTTTGTTTTGTTTTTTCCTTTAAGAATTAAATCCTGTTCAGGTTTTTTTCATCCTTTTTTAGTCTTCTGCTCTATTTGAAACAGGAGACTGTAGTTACTGCATCTCTATACTTGGTCAGGATGTGTCTCTGCTTTATATGTTTACTGACTTATGCTCAACTTGTCTTTATTAAATAGCACTTATCATTTATTTTCGACTTTCAGACTGATAGCATCACTGTTTTAAATAACTGTTTTGACGTAAGCTGAGAGTCGACTGTGTGTTAATATCTGTGACAGGGCTGCTCTGACTCATTCTCTCCACCAACACGTTCTCTCACACAGCAAAAGACATTGTTCAGAGATACTCAGGAGAAACAGGTATTGATCACAATGCTGTGAGTCTGTGTCATGTTTGCTCATGACACATAGCCCAGTTTAAATACATGTGTAATCATTGGAGGTGTGGAAGCTGCAAGAACACATGAGAAGTGTTTACTGAGATATATTTATGTCTGAATGACAATGTCCCTGTATACAAAGCCAGTTACATGACGATTTGTG
>JAAIIK010000097.1:2908261-2936150 GCA_014706435.1 Silurus glanis
TTTTTTATTTTTCTTGGCAACAGCGTTACGGGTTAGTCAAAGAAACTTAGAAATGAGCATCAGAAAATAATAAGGACATATTCCTCGTCTTGAACACACGCAGTAATAGCGGAAAAATGCAGTGGCATGCAGCATGCTATTCCCAAAATACCGCTATGCTCCTAAAGGAAGCGCAACATATTTGACCCGTTACACCGTGTGTAACGTGTCTTTCGTTAAAGCCTGTGTAAAGTACATTAGTGTAGACACCTGCGGCGTATAGACAGGTGCGGCTTATTAATGTTAAAAATACAAATATTTGTAAAATTCAATGGGTGCGGCTTATATATGGGTGCGCTTTATAGTCCGGAAATTACGGTATTCTTTAATCTCGCAAACAATTTCGAGATTAAACAAGTTCGCAATTTGGATGACGAACACTTTCTTACAGGAACAATTGGAAATATGCAAATTATTTACCTGTTTAATAACTAATACAGCTTGTATCGATTTCTTTTTTAAAACATTCATTAAGCCAGTAGATGTTTGTTCATGAGTCATGTCATGCAACAATTCTACTTTTAGGTATGTAGAAGTTCATATATTTTGAAAGGCAGTGTGCAGTAGAGTCGGCAACACATTAGTATGGATTGCATCTTTTCTCTATATAAATGTTTAAATACATCACATCTAATTGTTTCATTTACCGATGTTATATACTGTTTCCATCAGTTGAATTTTATTTGTCACACACATTTGTGGTCACCTGTGTAACTAATGAATGCCGAGGCGTAGTAATGCAGAGATAATCCCTAAGAGTTCACAAACAAACATGTTTTAAACTCTTTTTTGTATATGTAGTTTTTTCTCTTCTCTGTTAAAACACTGTCAGCAAGAAATATAGTGATGTAAAGCCTTCAAGATATCAAATGTTTCATCACAGTTTAGCTTTCTGAGTATCTTCACATCAATCTGGTGAACATTCTGCAAAGAGTATTTAAAAGCCTTACATTCTGTTTCCAGTTTACATTTATGGCACATTACAGTTTACATTATGGCATGTGGCAGATTATCCAGATCAAGAAACATCTACACATGTGGAATGTACTTGTGATTATGCCTCATTATGCATCATTTTAACAGCATTTCATTATCTACAGAAGAATTGCCACACTTCCTGTTTGCACTATACTTCAAAAAAATGGTTTTGGTATTTTATTTGCTATATCAATAATTCCTTTGCAATTCATGATTAACAAAAATGTAAACCAAATTTTAAAAGTATGGTACTTCTCAAAATCCACAAAATGTCTGACTTCCTGTTGATCAGACGTAATGGATGTCTTAGGGAGACCAATATGCTCACCAAACTTTTTATATTCAAGATCGACTGAAAATTTAACAATAATAATAACAGACCAAAAACATAACAGTCCCTCACACCCTTGGTGTTTAGAACCTGAATAAAACACAAAGCTTATCTTTTTATTTATTTATTTATTTGTTTGTTTGTTTTTTTTTTAGCATTTCTATTCTACTGACCAACAATCCAGACTTTAACCTCATGTTGTGGCACACAATCAATTCTACTATAATATATTATTCTAAGATACTAGTAAAAATCTTCTACATGTGACTAACTAGAAATTACTGGGATTGTTTGAAAATCAACACTGCATCTATAAATTCAGATTTAGCCCTAAGACAAGTTTCCTGCTGTTCCTGTAAAAAATCTCCACTACTACAAAACACAAATACACTTAGACACACTCTGTCTTCCCTTCATTCCATTTTCTGGTCACTCCATTTAATAAATGAAAAGAATCAAGCATGCATTTATAATGATACACCTGCTCACACAACCATGGCTTTTTTTTTTTTTATCCAGACTGCCTCTCCAGATCAACAGCCATAAAAAAGTTCAATGCTTTCCAGACTGCAGTTAACCCAAACGACCCACTCCACCCCATAACATACACAATCCCCTAGTCTCCTGTGACTTTCTAACCTCTTTCCCCACTGGACTTATAAGGATATGATGGAGAATACAGAACTTCAGAACTAATACAAGAAGCAATTTTTGGTATAGTCTGCAATGAAGTTCTGCCCAAATATATTGCACAAATCCCTCTATTTGTTTTTTAAAGGTGAAACATGATACATTTCATTACTAGAAGCCAGAATAATGGCAACATTTAGCATTCTTCTCCTAGATAGCTGTCCTAATTATTTACAAAAAAACAAGAAATGCGCACCAAAAACATTAATTTCAGCCTTCAAACTAACAGATAATATGAACAGTTAGCTTGAGAGTTAGCTGAAGCATCATGAGAGTTTCATTAACACTGCCTTAAAATGTTCAAATGATCTACATTCTCACATAAAGCTTAGACACACTTTTAGTAACTTTGAAGCCTCCTTTAAAACATTTCTGGTTAATTAGGACACAAACTAAGAAAACTATCCATCTAAAACTCTGTTGGAAAAAATTACAGAATTTGTATTAATTTTTTTATTTTTTATCCAAGAAGTGCTAATTTAAGACCTCAATAAGAGGTAGGTCTTTAGATGGCTTTCGAAGCCTGCTATTGACTCAGCTGTTTGGACTTAAAGTGGAAGTTTGTTCCAGCAGCTCATTGGCCAGGATAGAGAAATCTGGAAGCAAGTCTTCCTTGTACCCTGAGAGATGGTGGGACCAGTCAAGCAGTGGTTGAGGGTCGAGGAAAGTGTGGTGTAAAGTGCTAAGAGGTGGAGGGGTGCACTACAAAGCTCATGATCACAAGTTTTGGGTCTGCACTAAATACTGAAATCATTGAATATATCTAGTGAATAATAAATCCTTTAATAAACAGTTGAGAGTGAACAGTACACAGTCTGGATGCTTCAGGAGTTTGAAATAAGTAACTTTGCTTAGAAGTGTTTAACTCTTTCTTCTTAGCTTTTCTATAAGAAAACAAGTATTTTACACATATTTCTGAAGTATTGACATTACTTCTTAATCCCTCTTTCCCTCTTGCAATGATTGCAAATAAAATGCTTTTGTATGTCAAAGACCCACTGCGATAAGGGGCAATAAACTGCCCAGCTCAGTTACTTTGAAAGTTACTACACTCACACTTTGAAAGCAATCACTTATAGTATAATAAAAGCTGTGCCTCATCCTTAACTGACTGTTATATTAAACAGGACATTAATGAAGACCTCAGAAAAGCCCTGATATTAAGCCCATCATACACAGAAGCTTGTGCAACTGTGAACAAATAAACTATTCACATAAAGCAGCAGAAACATTAAACATCACATTAAACAGCTGATGGATAAAAAATACCTATTAACCTCATCAAGATGTTTATCTTTCTCAACATGCATCTAATATTTTTTATAATAATCACAAAGCATATTTCCGCTGCCCGGAATGTGTGAAGTGACAGAAAACATCACAAGAAAACATTTATGATCACAATTTCCAACTGTACCACCACACCACCTTCCTCAGTTCAATAAGCACAGCCACAGAGAGCTTTGAATGAATGCACACTCAACATCACATTAAGTGCACATTCCAGGGCGAGACAGCAGACGGAGGGATTCACCGTCAACTCCAAGCACAAGCAGGAGTTTAACAAAGAGACAGCAGAAGGAGAAAAAGAAACAGAGAACAAAATGAGACAGGTAGAGAGAAAGACAGAAATGTCAAGCCTCACACATTTAGTTTTCTTCTGCAAAACTTGAGATATGCAGATCGGCCATAATATTAAAACCAGACAGGTAAAGAGAACAACGTTGACATTTCATTACACTGGCACCTGTTATAGGGTGGGATATATTAGCCAGCAAGAGAACAGTCAGTTCTGAAGGTGATCTATTGGAAGAATGGTGTAAAGTTTAAAAATCTGACTGATTTGACCAAAACCAAATGATAGCAAGATGACTAGGAGCATCTACAAGGCAGTAGGTCTTGATGTGTGTTTCTGGTATACAGTGGTAGGGACAGGAACAGGGACAGGAACAGGGACAGCACGGTTTAATCCAAATTCCCCAGATCTCAATCCGATCAAGAAGCTCTGGAATGTACTGAACAAACAAGTTCCATGGAGGCCCATTCTTACAACTTACAGGTCTTAAAGGATTTACTGCTGGTACAAATATCACAGTATACATTTACAACTTTAGATATGCTTAGGGGGCACAAAGGGGCACAAGCGTATTAGGTTGTAACATTATAGATTTGCATGGTAATAACTTTATGAATGTTATTTACACACCCGTCAATCATGAATTGCTGTTGGCATTGTTAGCAAAATATCAAGTCAGTCTACAACATAATACATTTTATAACAGAGGCTGCAATGCTAAAAAGGCTTTGTATTAGCAGCCATGCAGTTTTATGCCATGCATTAGAAAACTCCTAAAGCAGCTTATGCAACAATTAAGTTAATGCAGCTGTAAAAATACAAAGTAAGCAGTAAGAGCAGCAGCAGTGTTTTGGTAAACAAGGATAAAAAGTAACTCTAAAATGTGAAAATGTACAGTAGACAGATATGAGAACACACATGCTGCTGGTTAAAACAGACATGGGGCAGTGAAGAAGAACATGAATCTTTCTTCTAGATGGTTGGCTCAGTCATGTTATGGAGAATGCATGTCCAGTATCTGGAGAAGCTGTAATTATTAGGACACAAAAACACAAAAAAAGTCGAAAAATAAAACAAATCTGATCACAAAAATCTGCAATTTTAACATGGATGAGAAGACTTTTTATTTCTATTGTTTATATACCCTGGGTTGGTGATGCTGGGTAACCAGGAAGCAATGAGCTAGCTTCTAGCTCTCTATTGGTGGATTATTACAGCCCTCGCTAAATTCAGTCTGAATCCAGGAAATGACCCATCTTGGTGCTACTTCTGGTGCATTGTTCAGCTTGTTTAACTACAGAAAACCTCCTTCACCCTGACTTAAAAGATTAATGTAAGACAATGTATGAAAATCTCTATTAAGCCACAGAAATCACAAACTGCATGCAGGATGAGCCTTATGTAATCCTTAAAACCAATTATTTGTCTCCATGCACCAATATTGGCTGATTTGGTGACAGTAGACCTTAATCTGGGAATTAAATTGACTAGATCCAGTAATTCTCATCCATTTCAGTGTAAACTCCAAATCTACCCCAAATTATGACTATTCTTCTCATGTGCATATTATATTTAGCTGTGCAAACACTAAGACGACAGATTAACATCATTTTACTTTACATGTTTGCCCCATTAGTAACAGACTAAAATCATTTTCTCTTCCTCCGTAGGCATGAAAAAGTCTAACTCAGATGTATTAATGTGTGCAGAGCTACACACGTGTTTTGCCAGTCAAACTTGGTTGTAACAGTTTCCCTCTGACCAACCAATCAGAGGACAGAAAAATGCTGACGATATTCTGGGCCAGCTAGCTGCCCTGTGAGGCGAATCTGAAATCTGATTGGTTAAAGAAACAGACCCGTTGGTGACATTCTCTATGGTAAAAGAGCCAGCAGTACAGACTTTGAAGGCCCTGGGCAGATTAGATTGACATGGCAGCACATAGAGGCTGAAATCTGATTGGACAAAAAAATCTAACATCCACATACACGTACTGGAAGCAGTGCATCCAAGAGAAACGCTACGAAATGAAGATAATAAACTGTTGGGAATAAATTAATATAATTTCATGGAACAAATCTTAGAATTTAGGTTGTAAATGTAGGTCAGTGCTTCTGATAGTGTTTAGAGAAGGCCTTGCTGACTCTGACCACCCACCACTGTTTTCACATAAAATGAAAACACACTGGTGTGATTAATTGAAGTGCTATTGCATAAACTGTTTGCTTCGGGACAGTTTTATTCTCTTTTTATAGCATTTGTCTTCTACAACAGTGAACTAATGTTTTCAAACGTGATTTACTGCGGCTTTACTTATATGTATATTTAGTTTATGCATATAATCATTTAATTATTTACAAGATTAAATAAATTACATATTTTAGATGCTTACATCTTCACAACAGAACAAAATGTCTATTTTTTTAAACAAAAATTGTCAAATAATGTTGTATTATATTTTATATAGACTTTTTTAATCATAGCTGTAAACTTGCCATCTGCAGAATACAATACAAATGTTGATTTACACAAATTGCTTCACCTTGCATACTTAAATGCAGTTTCTTTTACAAAAAGGAGAAATCCCCCATTCACTCCTCAATAAGCAGCCACCATAAGCTTTAAAATGTCAAAATTAAAGACAGTTAAACGCAATATGAATTTTTACATTTTTAAGTACACTTTTATACATAAATACCGTGAATGTGTTTTATATAGTTATAATAAGCAAAACATATTATTTAAAAAATATATAGTTTTTAGCTGATTAATCGAAAAAATAATCGCCCGACGATCTTGAAATAGTCTTGCGTAGATCATTTTGTTTCAAGCATTTACATCTAGAAGAAACAAAAATGATCTACTGCTTAAGTAAAACTACAAACTTGAACTTAGTAACAATATCAATAAATGTTTTCTGATCTTATATTTTATTTATTATAATCTTATAATAAGAAAAACTACAAACATTTTTACTTGCTTTGATGTTTTTCTTTGCAGTTTAATACAACTGCTCTTTGGAATAACATTAGACACAAAATCTCTCTGAACATGATTTGGTGTGAATCACATGTCTTTATCAGGAGACACTGGTGCCCTGTGGATATGTGGAACTGTCTCTATGTCCAACCTGCTGGCAAGTTCATCTTGTCCAATACATCCCACATATTGGCTATTATTAGTCCTTTGTGTGATTCGGTTATGAACCACAGCAGAACTAAATCTCAGCTCAAACCCTCTCAGCAAATCTTGCAGCAGAGCAGATACTGCATATCACCGTCTGACAGAAAGGACGCTAAAGTCATTTTTTTTTTTTACTCGCTTGTTCATTACATCCAAAGTTTGGCCTTATGAATTGCTTAGCCAAGGCTTAATCAAGCTCGTGAACTTGCTTTGCTGGCATCTGATCTTACTGAACATATAAAAGAACATTCTGCAATCTCAATTCAAACATTTAAACTAATTGTATATACTTTTTGCATGTAACACAACTATCTCTAAAGAAACTGCTACAGTATGTCATGCATATGTAATGAATATGTAGACAAACAGATTTAATATTTGGTTAAAATAGCTTTAGTGCTTTCTGAATACAGTTTGTTTCAAGAACATTAGAATCAGAAAAACATCACCACTCGTGTAGCTTTTGCACGTGTAACCAATTTGCCATAGATGTTTTGCTTGACCCTATGCGCCTGAAGCACAGCCAAGTCTACACTCTCAAGGGGAAAAACACCAAAGCTCTGAGTGAATTTCAAAAACAATCAAAATGCGTATTCGCTGTGAGAAGAAACTATTTTTTTCCAGAACAAAAGTACACTGTGATGTGATGTATATTATCAAATGGCAGATGACAGAATAAGCGAGGTGAGTTTTGGCTGCTTGCATGGTCTTACTCAAATCCTATATAAAGTATGTTTTTTATCTGCAAGTATATGCTCTATGTTGCTTCAGCAGAGCAAAAGAAGAAATATACTGTAGCCATTACTAGTTATTTAACTAACTAATAATATTGCTGTTTTCGAATTTAACGTAAACCAGTACCCTAATATAGGTCTATACTAATTCTCAAACTACAAGAGCACAAATGTGTCAATAATAATAAAAAGTTAAGTTCACAATAATGTGCTAAGAAAATGCAGCTAGCATGACTACAAAATAGTCCAAGAGTCATGAGTAAAAACTCAATTCTAAGCCAAAATATTTTTATGATGAATCATACAGCTCTCAGTAATCAGGTTTATCCCAGTAGGCCAATGCTATTATCAACAATTCAGCTGAGAAATACCTATTAGTTTGATATTGTACAGTCATCATCGGGGTGGTTGTATATTCTTGTAAGTGATGTACCTCTTTTACACCACAGTATTAATTCCCAGGCCTGCTGATTTATTCATCTGTATAATTTTCATGTCTTGGTTCAAACAGAGGTATTTTACAGTAACCCACCTGGCAATAGGCCTCCTTTCTTTCTTTATTTTCAGCTTCATTGCTTTTTAGCCAACAGCACATCCTCATGTTGTATGTCAGACCTGAATGCAATAAACAGTTTAGAGAGTGTACGGCTCTCTAAAGGGGTGCATTTAGTTTTATCAATGATAATGGTTGTCAGAGTGAAATAGTGCTGAAGAGTTCTAGTTATACTGTAGTAACAGGGAAAATAGGGTGTAAATTTAAGTGTAATCACTGAGCCAAAAGCACATCCGGACCTAAAACATAACACCAGTACAGGAGCAAAAACCACACAAAATCAGCAGGGAATTAATTGTTTGCAACATGCTGGGGGAAATGGTGTCGATATCTGTGCTTGCATCTTAAACAACTTACAGTGGCAGGTTGTGCATTTCACACCTAGACCATCAGTGGTGTCCTAGCTGATTCAATCAACTTCTTATTATGATGCCACATTTATAGAAACATCAATACAAACAGTAAAACAGAAAACTGCATCACAGACAGGTATATCATACAATGCAAAAGAATGAAATTACTAAAGTGAGAAATAAACACAACTCTTGTCTCCTTTCACTGCAGCCACAGCAGCACCACCTGCATACATCATCTCTAGCAGATGTATTAATATTAACCTCATAATATGACCCCGACATTTCTGTGCATGTTTTCACACATTATGACAAATTGGGTGTTTTTGGTGTTTTTGGCTATGGTAAAAAAATATATACTGTAAATGGTTTATATATAAATATAAAAGTATAAATGGTTAATGAAAAAACAAACACTGTCTGAACTGTGAAAAGTCCTTCTTGTAAATGTCCTTGTAAGTGTATCTGTGACTAAATCAATTTCTTCTTCTCTCTAAATCCACACGAATATATTTGAGCTTGTGCAGTTCGCAGCAGATGCAGTTTGCAAGCTCTGACTAGTTTCATTATAGACATGCTCTTGCTTTGCCTTCTATAAGTGATCCTACACAATGACTGGGATGGGATTCATTAGTTTTGCAAATGGAACAGTTTTTACAGATTTAAGCTTAAACCCATTTGCAGTTGGTTTGTGTCTCCGACATGCCTTTAGTGCCTTAATTGTCAAGTACTATTGTATTCTATATGTAGGTTTTTTCAATGTACACTAAAAAGTTTTAACATGCATTTTTTTATGAAAGATTAGTGAATTATTCTCATTGAGACATGATCTGTGAGAGGTAAAGATCACCACTGCACTAATTATTGATTAAAATGGTTAGTAAATAATAAGATAATAAGATATAACACAATGTTTATTGGGATTTTCTGGTTTCTGACACTTTTAAATAATTACACATGCCCCGGGTCAAACTGACCCAAGAACATTATCGCTGTTCCTGAGAAACGAACATAACAGGAGGGTTAACTAACATCAATAACAAGTCAAATATATTTAGGACAGTGTTTCAATCCCAGTTCCAGTAAAGTCACAATAAGTTAATGGAACTTAAAACTGATAGCAGGAACACTAGTGTGAGGTAAAGAAACTTGCAGGGTTTGTTGTGCCTCCTGTAAACCGTTCCTGCAATGCTGGTACTCGATATTGTTGAATCACACATTTAATCACTATGATTTAGATGATATTCACTATGATGGACATAAAGTAAATCACATCTCTGATGCAGAAGATCTAAAACTGTCCATGTGTCATTTTTCATTCACTTTGTTGCCTATTTGGTGTAACAGATACTGAGCATGTGAATTACTTACTTAAAAGAAGCACTATTGATGTAGACAGGATTTTAGACTCCTGCTGCATTTTCTAACCCAACTTGCACAGGTATCTCAGTTTTTACATTCCCTAATAGACCTGTCTGGTATATCTTACTGCTTACTGATAGCATTATAGTGCAGAATTTTAATGTCTGTCTGTGTGTGCCAGTTTCATTCCCTGAGCTGCCAAAGTATTGGAAATAAACAGCGATATAGTTGTTACATTTCCCCAGTTGCACACCTGTATAGTTCCTCAAGGAGAGTTCTAAAATAAAAACCCCACCATATTGACAGAGGTATTTGGACACATCAAATTCATGTCTGTTCCTTTGTTTAATTGTGGCCTTAAATTTATAAGAACACAACTGTGTAGAATTTCCCTTTACTGTTTCTATGAGGCACAAATGTGTTCCAGCATAAAAATGCCCTTATACACAAAGTCAAAGTTGGAGAGAAAGTGTCCTACACAAATTTCTTAACAGAACTCGACTGAAATAGGAAATAAATCTAAAATTAGACATGTGATGTCCAGGTGGACATACAGAGTATATGCTTGATGCTTGAAGACCTTTATATTGCATATGCATACATATATGTTTGATGGTTCAGTAATGGAATGACTCTTATTTCCTAGACCTCAGCATGCTAAATTCTCTCAGTCCAACACACATGCTATAATATATTAATATAATAATATAAAGGCTTAATAAAATCACACTCTTGATATCACCCAAATGAGGATGGGTTCCCCTTTTGAGTCTGGTTTCTCTCACGGTTCATCTAGGGGTTTTTTCGCCCAGGCTGCTCATCAGGGATAAATACACATAATTCACTTTAAATTTGTAAGCTCTGTAAAGCTGCTTTGAGACAATGTCCATTGTGAAAAAGTGCTATAGAAATAAACTTGAACTTGAACATGCACTGATGTTGATGTACCTAGTTGCGCTATGATAAATCGAGTGTTGCTGTGCGACATGGTAATGAGAATTGATCTTGGCACATTTGCTACAGTTCATTTTAGACCAAATCTACAGACCCGTCCTCATCATTGTCTAAATGTCTCGGCATGTGGCAGGGTTGCTATGGCAACTTCTTCCCTCGATTTCATCTGACCTCTCTTTTTCAGAAAAAAAATAAATCTTTGTACATCAGCAGTGTTGTCACTAACACGACTCATAATTCCTTGAGCCGAGGTTCTCAATAAATGTGCCAGGAATCACTGCATTCTTAAATAATCTCCTCAATAAATAACTGAATGCATGTCTTATAAAAGAAATAGTTATAGAGTTGCATCAGGATCATTGTACATCAGTAAACCGCTTTCATGATTTTGCTTAATGTACAGTCAAACATCAGCACAGCAAACACTAAGAGTTCATTAACTCCTGCAAATAAACAGTATTCTTTGATCACTTCAACTATTATCATGTATTTATATTACACTATTATTATAATGTGAAAAAGTGGGCCATGTAAAGTCAAGTTTAAAAGGAAAGAGAGCAAAAGAAGGAGAGAGATAACCTTTATTAAAAGGAATTTGTGGGCCACAGAGTTGCTGGCGGGCTTCATAAAACCTTTGCAAAACAGCAGAGACAACCCCCCACCACACACACACACACACACACACACACACACACACACACACACACACTCAAATGTGATGCAATTGACATAATTTTTTTTTTAATCACCCCAAGCATTCCTGCAAAGTCTGAGCCCAATGAATCCCAATTCACATGCAAATTAGTGCTTTTTATTTCGGATAGTTACTCAAACTAGGGCTGGGCGATATGGCCTAAAAAAAAAAAATCCCCGATTTTTTCACAAAAAATCCGATTTGCGACTTACATCGATTTTTTCCCCCTGCTTAAAATCAATCTGCATATGACAAAGAAAATGTTCAAAAAAAGTTTTAACTTTATTAAATAAAGTTTATTTACCCTTCTGGGATTATAACTCACTTTAGGTTAAAGTGCAATCAGAAACAACAAGCCAAAAATACAAGATTGCAGGCCCTGCCATTGTAAATTGTGAAAATAGAATGTAACATAACATAAAATGAGCAAACCTACAAAGAAAAATGTTTTATGAGTGTTTAAATGTGGAACATGATTGAAAATGCACCTGAGGTTTGGAGTGATTTTGCCTTTACTTTTCTCCAAAACTCCACAGTTAAATGAGAACATTTAAGAGAGTAATAGACAGGGACACTGTAAATAAAAATAATTTGAAAGATTGAGCAAACCTATAAAGAAACATGTTTTATGAGTGTTTAAATGTGGAACATGACTGAAAATGCAGTGATGCTTGGAGTGATTTTGCCTTTACTTTTCTTCAAAACTCCACAGTAAAATGAGTTGAAATTATAAATAAGAATATAATAGACAGGGAGACTCTAAATAAGAATTATGTGAAAGATTGAGTAAACCTCAAAAAAATGTTTTATGAGTGTTTGAATATGGTGATTCAAATGCTCTGATTTTTCTGTTTCTTAACGGAAACGCCGTTCTGAAGCGTCTTTACAGGTATTTTGACCGCTCCCACCACCCGTACCGTAAGTGTACGATTAGACGCGCAACACTAAACAAAGTGCGGCTGCTTAACCGTGTATTTTCAAGATGCGGCTGCTTAACCGCAGTCCTGTGCTGCTTAACCGCAGTCCTGTGCTGCTTAACCGCAGTCCTGTGCTGCCGCTGTCTTGTTCATTTCGTAGGGCCCTACATCTCTCCCACTCGACAGCATGCCTCTGTTTGAGGTGCTACAGTAAATTGGTGGTACTGCTACCTTTGCTTGCAACAGCCTTCAAACACACTTTGCAGCGGGGTGTGTGTGTGTGTGTGTGTGTGTGTGCTGCGTCTGACGCAGCAAAACCGAACCAATTCCAAATTACAGATGACACTGTGCCTTTCTTGGGAACGAGTTCTTCTCTGCTCGCTGCCATGTTGTTTGTGTATCTCTATGGCAAACACGCGGGGGGGAGGGCTGAGTTCGTTCGAAACTTTGGAAGCCCAGAGGGGAGCGTCGGCGGACATTAAAGAGAAACCCGATTTTTATTAAAACAGATCGATGTAAACTACACATTCGAGTTAATCGATAAAATCGATTTATCGCCCAGCCCTAACTCAAAGCCTCAGAGTTTTATGGTGTCTGGGGTTTTTTTCTATAATCAAGTAACCTACCTTTAATTCTCTCTCACTCTTTCTTCTGTCACTCTTCCAGTATGCTGATGTTTGTGTGTACAGTGAAGTTAGAAAAGGTTCTTCTGTTCTCTTCTGTGCGTGTATCCTCTCTGGTTTGCTTTCACCTTCTAAACATGGATGATGCATTAATCCACATGTAGGCATTTTGTAGGGGGTTGGGATACATGATCCAAATATCTGCTCAGTATTGATCCTGGGTATATGGATCAATGCCATCTATAACGCAAATCAAATATTTTATAAAAATGTTTTTTTAGCAAAATATATTTCATAAAACAAATCAAGAAAAAAACCTCACCTGATGAGAATAAAAAGGTAACAATGCTGCAAATAAAATATATTACATGCACAGTCTGCTGTCAACACACCCTGTTCATAACACTGACGTGATCATGATATAAACACAGAACATATTCATAAGACAGACTTGTCATTACATTTGTGATTTGATAACAAAACTAAACTGAAACATTTTCTACAGCTATTGTGTATTCACACAACTACAGGATCTTGCTAATGAGCTTCCTAGCAGAAAGGTTTCAGCAGCTGTTCAAGACTCCCCACATCCGAAAACCCTGATCTCTGAACAACAGCCTGAATTTGCTTGTCATGTTAAATAGAAGTACATAGTTATATTTGCTTCAGGGTAACATGCAAACTAACCTTTACATTTATGTTTTACAGTGCTGTGCAAAAGTTTTATGCAGTTAAAAAAAAAAAAAAAAAAAAAAACGGCTGTAAATGCTGTGAAAATTAAATTTGAAGTGTTATCAATTAGCAAAATGGACATTAAATAAACAGAAGAAAAATTTAAATCATATTAATAACTGGTGTGGCCAGAAAAAGGGTGGATTGGATTTTTCTTCTGTTCATTTACTGTCCATTTTGCTTTTATAGTACAAAGATCATCTGTGGTTTGTTCATGTTTGTACTGTATGAAGGCTGCTAAAAATAGTTCTTAATGATATTGGTTGCATGTTTGGGGTCATTGTCCTGCTGCAGAATACATTTGAGGCCAATCAGACAATCTGATGGTATTGCATGATCTGTCTGTATTTCTCAGAAATTAGGACATCATTAATCCTGACAAAATCTCCAACTCCATTTGCAGAAATGCATCTTAAAACCTACAGGAAACCTCCACCATGCTTCACTGTTTGGCTGTTCCTCACCCAGATCTAAGAGTCCTACACAGCAGTTTCTGTTTCAACCTACTTATGAAATTGACGATTATTAGCACCTGCTTGGTATAATTGTTAAATCCTACACCTCTGATCCTACAAAGGTACTGACTTTGTTCAAGTGTACAAAGTGTGCAAGTGTAAGAATAGATGCAGGTCAAACCAAATATTGATTTGATTCAGATTCACTTTTTTCTAGATTTTTGTTCATGTTTGCTCACATTTTTTTTTTCTAAATTTAAAATCAATTAAACTATTTATTTTTTATAGCAATCTTACTTTACAGCATGAAAGCCTTTGCACAGTTCTGTACATGTAGGATTTTGAAAGCTCCTGAGAGGCACCACAAAAAAACATTGAAATATCCAGAGGAGATTTAAATACCAAATACATTAATGCCATAAGACCATGATGCCATACTCTAATCTCTGCCAATCAAAGCCTCCGTAGCCAATCACAGGAATTGGATATTGGATTTATGTTAATGAGGAAAAACATTAGTCTTGACTGTACCTGGTTGGTAAAGAAAATTGAGGGTGGGGCGAAAGGATTTGTAGTAGATGCACTGAGACAATATTATTTGGATCACTGCCTTTAAATTCATTAATAAGCATTTATTTATATTAAAGATAATACAATGTAATATAAAAGAGTTTACTACAATAGTAAATAAATAAGATGGCAAGTTTTTGAATAAACATCTACTATTAGTCTACTTACTAGACTCTAGTATATTACCAGTTTACTGCTGCATGAATTATTTAAATTGTCTTCTTCTTGAGCATTAGCAGGTCATGGGAGGTGATGTCCCTCGTATTTGAGGATAAATACTTTTATATAAATGTATAACTTTTGAGCACACTTGTGATGTAATTCCTCACTACGCATGCAAACACATCTCTGAGTGCAGTCCAAAATACACATCACTGCAAATCTACTGATATGAATGCGGTTTAAGAGATAAATCATGACCTCTATTATTATGTTTTCTCATCAACCCTTTAGGCAAACAACATTTCTCATCTACTAAATGTCAGAAATACTGAATTTAATCCATCACTATAATAACATGTTTTATTGAAATATATGAGCAGTGTTTGGCTGAAGGCCCAAATCAACATTTGAGAGGACTCAAAATTCCTCATTAGCACAAACTTGTTCTGTTTTGGCTTTGCCTTTATTCCATTTTGTCTGTCACTGTGATCCACACTAACAGATTCTAACACCATAAGTCTCACCATAACCAGTGGGATCCAAGTACACCCATTTTAAAGTCTTACCTTCTAAGTGAAACAAGACTAAGCAAAATAACTATGCACAAAATGACAGGAAAATGGCAGTTGGACTGGCTCTGGACTGATGAGTCAACATTTGAAATATCTGGTTGTAGCAGAAGGCAAGTTGTTTGCTGATGGTGGAGGTTCTTAACAAGTTTAGGGCTGAATTTCTGCAAATGGATCTGGAGATTTGGTTAGAAATAATGGTGTCATCAATGCTGAGAAATACAGGTAGATGCTTACTATTATACAATACCATCAGGGAGCCGTAAATGTATTCTGCAGCAGGACAATGACCCCGAACATACAGCCAATATCATTAAGAACTATCTTTAGCATAGAGGAAAACAAGCAGGTCATAGTTTTGGCTGCCAAAGCATCCTGATCACATAATCAAGTCTGTCAGGGATTACATGGAGACAGATTTTCTTCCAAAACTTGGTACAAGTTTACAAAAACAACTAATGTTTTGCAAGCAAAAGGTGGTCACACCAAATACTGATTTAATGTGGATATTTCTTCTGTTCATTTACTTTTCATTTTGCTAATTAATAAAAATAATCTATTAACCCTTTTATTTTTGACAGCATTCTTATTTACAGAATTTTTGTTTCACACCTTCCTGAAACTTTTAAATAGTAGTAGATGCTGTGGAATCATGTTCACTGCTCAAGACAACTTGTGCATTGTGACCTAATGCATTATCAGGCTGGATACATTCATACACGTGTGCCAAGAAATCATTCCCAACACCAGTATATCACCACCCTGAACTGCTGACACAATGCAGGTTTGGTGGTCAAATTCATCAGTTGAGGACCATATTCTGCAGCAAAAATGAAACAAAACAGGTACTCTGTTCCCTATAAAGTGGTTAGTGAGTACATGATGTTCGGACACAGCTAGCAAAATCCAAACACACATCACAGACACACTTGATGTCAGGATCTCCCGGGCACACGACGCGCACTTCCGGTTCCACACCTCGCACTTCCGGGTCGGTGGCCCTCTTGCCCTTTTTCCCATGCCTCCCTGTATTTAAGGACACCCAAGACTTTAGCTCAGGACCAGATTATCTTACTGGCTCCCTAGCCCCTGAGATTATTCTTGCCACTCTCTCTGCTCTGGATACATGATCCTGTTCTTGGTTCTGTTCCTGAACCCTGTTCTGCTCTGCTTCTGGTTTGGACCCTGGACTGTTTTTGGACTGTGTTCTTGCCTTGCCCCATTGCTCATTTTTTATTTTTTATTAAAGCCTGTATTTTCCTTACCCCTTGTCGCATCCTGCATTTGTGTCCTTCCCTCCCATTCACCCACCTAGTCACCCACACTCACTGACAGAATAATCTGGCCATGCATCTTGTCCCGTGATGTTTTCTTACACTTTAAGCACAGGCCTCTTGAGTGACATTTTCCCCAGTCACTTCAATCTGGTTTTCACAAACTTTGACAAAATGGACATAAAAGTAGACACATATCTAGTCACTGTTTGGGTCTCATTCATCTTTTTCAAGGCTAAAATGCCAAATGCATAGCTCTGGTCTTCACATGCAGGTAAGACTCTGTTGAAGCAGTTCACTGAATTCAAATGTAATATCCTTTGGCACTTACACTTGCACTAAAACACACACATGACCCATATGGAGGCACATACTCGCACAACACACAGGTTCATGCACGAGGCTCAGTAACACCCTAATAATTATCTGTCTAGCCTGATAAGGTTATTCTCAGCAGCACTCTACAGTGTGTGTCACTAGGATTTAAAGGGTGATTGTGAGAAGTGTTGAACAGTAAACATGGTTTGCTAAGCTCCCAGCTAGCAATGCAGCTGACTAGCACTATTTGTTGTGAGGATGGACTTTGGATAGAAGCAACATCGTATCTGTTCAAAACATAAGAGAAACACAATGTGGTTATGAGGTATGTGTACCTGCAGTCAGAGATGGCAAAAGTACACACATCCTTCACTCAAGTAGAAGTACAGATACTTTTGTTTTAAAAGACTGATGAAATACCGACTACACTTTTCACTCAAGTTAAAGTAAAGAAGTTTGGGCTCCGACATGTACTTCAGTAAAAAGTAGTCATTATTACTGCCTGTTTTAGTGTCACGCTGGTAACTGAACCTCACATCATAATATATTAATACAAAATAATTTTAAATGTTGTTCTCTAATGAATGTATCCAGTCTGAACATCCACCATATAGAACACAAGCAGAGAAAAGAATTTACGCTTTACTTTTGCCACATTTTGTTATGTTACAGCCTATATAACCTTGTGCTCCAGAACATCTGATCACATGCACATTAGCAACTTGTGCTGTTAATATCATGAACAGCAGATACGCTAATTTCCCTCCACTGCTTCTCTTTCTCTACCCATCCCGAGGCACCCTGAGATTGCTCCAGCCCCAGTCACGTCCCACCTTATGAAGATTGTGGACCTTTAAAGAAGTAGATGTCGACCTCGCAAACATCCCAAACCATCTAGAGACGTACCAGCGCCAGCTGGATTCCACTTCATGTAGCGTTTGGACACTGGACCTCTTTGAGTGTTTAAAGGCTCTGGCATGGAGAAGCTGGTGTTGTATCTATGATGATCTCATAGTTGCTCAGTAGCTCCTGGTTCCATAATCTCAAATGACTGTATAAGACTGTAGAAAGGACATTACTCATAATCTTACATTCCAGTGCTCATGTTAGTTCTCACTCTCCAGTGTTCTGTATTGTTTAAAGACTATAATCACACTCTTGATGTCACCCAAATGAGGATGGGTTCCCCTTTTGAGTCTGGTTCCTCTCAAGGTTTCTTCCTCATAAGATCTAAGGTAGTTTTTCCTTGCTACAGTCGCCATGGCTGCTCATCAGGGATAAATACACATCGTTCACCTTCAGCTCTCGCAACGCTTCGTTAGCATTAGCACTAGCACATGTGCTAGAAGGGATGTACACTGCTATTATTATAATAAAGGAGATACGACCGGCATTTTACAACTAAAAACTCCAGCTGTGGTGAGCAGTGGGTAGCGACTATTCCTTGGACTTCATGGGTTGGTTTGTGCTCTGACATGCACTTTTAACTGTGGGACCTCATATAGACACGTGTGTGTCTTTCCAAATCATGTCCAATCAGCTGAATTTTCCACAGGTGGACTACAACTTGATTGGAAATGTATTTTTTTTAAATAAAAAATTTGCAAAGATTTCAAACAAACTTCTTTCACGTTGTCATTATGGGGTATTTTGTATGTAGAATTTTGAGGAAAATAATTAATTTAATCTATTTTGGAATAAGGCAGCAACATAAAATTAAGCGCTGTGAACATTTTCCAAATGCACTGTATGCAACCACACAATTTCCCAGCTTACAAGAAATACTGCATTTTTTATTTATTTCCCTCAGTAAAACATGTTCTTACTGACAAGATTCCTGTATTCTCTTTAAGATGGTCCAAATCATGCACTCTGATACATGTGACTGGCTGGCATAAAAAAATCAGCAGGATTTCACAAAGTGAATAAGAAACTAAACAGAATCAGAAATCCTTCTCTCTGTCTCACTCACTCACTCACTCAGTCTCAGAATGTGTTCAGCTAGAATACAAATGTAAAGATCTCATGCTGAGCAAGAAATGTTGAGAAATTCTTTTGATAGGTAAAATATTCCATCTCTCATATTTCAGCCACAAAACAAGAAAACTTAAGACAACGCACTTAAGACCCAAACCAACCACCTATTAAAACAATATTTTGAAACAATAAACTAGAGGTAAATAGAAAGGCTCCGACACAAACCCTGTCAAGCATCTATGACATCAAATTAAAAAGAAATTAACGGTGGTCTACTATGGAAAAACTAAATTTATTGATAGAATTTATTTAAAATGTATTTATAGAATTTTGGAAGAAACTTCAACCATAACTGCTATAAAAGCTGGAGAGTGTTTGTTTATTTTTTAACAATATATCTATAATTTTTAGTTTTTTAAATGAATCTATTTTTTGTATTACATGTTTAGAAAAATGTGCTTGTGGTTTCTTTTAAATAATTTGCAATTGGTTTGACATTGTTTTCTGATGCAGAAAAAAAAAAATCATACAATTTAAGCTTTCCGTAAAGTGTTAAGCTGTTTAAGATTTTACAGTTGTTGTGATTTATAACCAACATGCCCAAGGTACAATAGTAGCTAAATATTAATAATGGCACTGCAACTGTGATGAACCTTGTTTTCAGGGTTCATTCATAAAAACAAGGCTCTTGTTTAATGAGCATTCACAGCAGAAACTGTACTCACAGTTTTGTACGCATTCACAAAAATAGCTAATTGTTTTCTCTGTAGTTGTACAGTAAACGTGCATCTACTATACAAGTGAGGTGTTTAATTGTTTTTGTGCCACAAGATTTTAATGTTAATGAGTGCATTTTTTTTATTTATTTCAGAGTTAAAATCTTATACAGTTTATAGGTACTGTATTACAGTTCATCTCCTCCTGCATTGAAAGCAAGTGCACTATTGGGCAGATCCTGACCACAGATCAGAGACAATAAAAGTGTGCAGATTACAAACTTGTCTACATACAGGGCAGAAGAAATCATCACCAAATCTCACTGCTTGGAACGTAAAGAATATAGTGTTAGGATACTACTACAAAGGATACTACAGAAAATCAATGGCTGCTGAGAGCTCAGTCAAATCTGCTGGGATTGACAATTAAATGTCTGGGTATGTAAATTATCACTCCACTACTAAGAACATGTAGTTGGTGGCCCAATGTGAGTCTGATCCTTTCTTCATTTCACAAAGTATCTATGAAAGGACACTCAAGTCGATCCATACATCTAGACAAACATTACACCAACAAAACTAAATCTATGCTGCTACACAGATGGCAAGGACAATGTTCATATCACTACTGCCACTTATCTAAAATACATGTAAAGATCTTTTTCATGACCAAGCATCTGATTTCCTGCCACAGACTCACTTATAGCAAAAATGTCTTTTTTTTGTGATGATTTGATTTTTTATCTGATTTTCACATAGATGGTTGATGTATTTTTATATAGCATTTTACATTAGAATTTAGAATTATCATAATGTTAGATATAATACTACTAACATGGTATAGTTTTTCTCCTCTCTGCATTACTCCTTTCTCTTTTCCCATGTTTTTTCTCTTGCTCACAGCCATTCACTGGCCTCTAGAAAGCATCGATTATTCAGGAAACAAGGGTTGTTAGGAAGACAAAAAAAGCATGCATTTCTGTGTGAAATGTCAGATAAAGACACACACACACACGCACACACACGTGCACACGCACCCATACAAACACAAAAGCAATTGCATAGATTGGTCAAACTAGCTGGGAAAAAGAGTGATTTTTGTAGATCTTCTCAAGGGACAATACTATTGAAATGAAACTTGGATATATTTTAGAAGTCAATGTGCAGGTTGTATAGCAGTACAGATTTACTGTCATCTAAAAATAACTCAACATACAGCCATTATAGTCAAAATAGCTGGCAACAAATGTTGTATGTCGTGTAACCATGCAACGCCACATGTCCGATTCATCATATTCCTGTTTTGGTCTGCTTGACAAGACCATACAAATTTGTGGATCTTGTATTAGAGCAGTTAAAATTTGGTGCTTTGAGAACAATTGCTTCATACTGACCACTGGATGTTCAACATGCACCTCATGGTAAAGACTCTCTGAGGACTTGAGAATAAGAATTGTTTCTCTCCACAAAGATGCAGAGGCTTTAAGAAGATCAGTAAAAGCTGAGTCCTTGTGCTGTGCGTCAGGTGCAGAAGCTGCTTCAAAAAACAGACATGAGTGCTGCAGCATTGCTTTAGAGGTTGCAGAAGAGGAAGGTCCACTCGTTAGTGCTCAGACCGTACGCCACACCCAGAAAGAGCCTCTTCTGGAGCTGCTCACAAGAAAACCCGCAAACAGTCTGCTGAAGAACCTATCCAAGAGCATGAATTACTGGAGCAATGTTCTGCAGCCTGATGAGACTGATGAGATGGCTGTATGTTGAGTTATTTTGAGAGGATAGTAAATCTGTTCTGATATACACACTGCACATTGTTTTCTAAGATAAATAAACATTAAATGAAACATGAGATGCTAAGCTGGCTACAAAACAGCTTCATAAAAATGCTTTACTAAACATGGTGCAAATCAAATATCACAGATGTGATCATAGCAAATATTATAGTGAGCTCTAATACCCAAAACATAATCTGTTGGTTACCTTGGCAAAGCCTAGAAGAAAGTCTAGGCTGCAATATCAGCTTATTGGTAAAATGCATAATATTTGTCATTACTTAAAGCCACAACCTTAAAATGGTGCCTAGCACATTAGGTGACTTAGAAACCCTGTTTAAACTGCTTTCAGGCACTGTAGTGTTTTATTGATTGTGTTTGGATCAGCCTTCTGGCGTGCATTTTATAAAAACACTACTTCACATTCTCAGTTTAAAATCAGCAAGTACCTAGAACAGTCAGATAACAGTCAGCGCTTCTGATCGCCATCACTGTACCCCGCAACATCGTATATCTGCTATAAATGGACATTCGGTGCAACCCAGATGAGGATTAGTTCCCTCTTGAGTCTGGTTCCTCTCAAGATTTCTTCCTTATGCCGTCTCGGGGAGTTTTTCCTTCACCACAGTCGCCACCGGCTCACTCATCAGGGACAAACTTACACTTATAAAGAACATATTCACTTTTTATCACCACATTATCTGTGTAAAGCTGCTTTGAGACAATGTTCATTGTTAAAAGCGCGAAACAAATAAAAATGAAATGAATTGAATTGAGATAATTCTCCTCAGAGAAAAAAAATGAATAAACACGGAAAGTGCTTTTCCAAGATTCCAAGAGTAATTTAGACACTATTTTTTACAATGCATCACACAAGTAAAAATGTAAAAAATGAATTTGGTCATAGCTGTTATGCTCACTTGCAGACCATCGTGTTTGATGAACATTGAGTTTATCTGAGATGGAGGGGAAGCCCTGAGGCCTCTGCTCTCTCATCAGGGACCTCAAACAGAATTAAAGCATCTGCAAAAGACATTATAGGGACAACATGTCTCATTTGATGAGACAAATTCAAACACAGTGCTTAAGACAGCTTTCACTACACTGTCCCATTTACTCCAGCTTCAAATCAAACATGCTCCAAATGCAACTCAAACCAAGCTGCTTGTTAGTCAAGTTAAAATAAATCATAAATGTTGCATTTTTGTTCCTGAGTTTAGACAATACTTTGGGCTCCCTTAAACAGCTCTTATCTCCAGTTTACCCCACAGGGTCAAGTCAGGAGTCTGGTCATGACAGGATTTAGATTTTGCAGTCAGTAAATTAGAACTGATTTTGATGTATGTAGTGAATCATTGTTCTGCTGGAAGATCCAACCACAGCCCAGTCAAAACTTTCAAAGGCCGACAGGTTCTCATTTAATATCTGTTGATATTTATTACAGTGAATGATGCCCTCGATAATAACACAATGTTAACGTCCTCTAAATAAAAAACAGCCACATTAAACAGCCACCATCATATTTAACCGTGAGCATTAGCTACTTTTACAAATTGCTACCTCTCAGTGTTCACCAAAACCAACTCTGGAATTTATTGATAAAAAAAAAAAAAACTCTGTTTTAGTTTCACCTGACCACAGGTTTATTCAGACAGCTTGTTGAATAAGAAGTTCCAGTAGTGCCTGTCAAACTAAAGACGCTCGAGTTTGTACTTTCTGCTACTCGTTTTGTGAAGTTCAACAACCTTTTGCTGCACATCACAGGAATATTCTTTGGTCTTACACAATGTAATAAATGACTAAAGGAATCTGGGCTGTGTGTTACCTCATTTATATCCCTGTGAAACAGAAAGTCATGGTTGAACAAGTTCCTCTTCCTAATCACCCAATTGTGCTAACAAGTGTAAAATATCAATGAGAATATAGTTCAAATGTATTTTAATCATAGTAATCCATAAGTTCCAATAATTGTGGCACATATATATTTAACAAAGTTTTTTTTTCCACAGTGTATAATATCCATTAGAACAGAGTATTTTTGTGATTTCTTTTTAAACAATCAGTTTAACTAAATATACAGTAAACAATAAACATACAATAAGCAATAATAAACCGTTTCAAATTTAACAAAAGTTGCCAATATTAGTGGAGGGGGACTGAAGATCACACACTAGTGACAGATTGGAACATGTACTTTAATGTAATTTCTATGCTGCTGAAAATGTATTGCTGTGCTTATATATTTAACATAAAAGCATCCACAAAGCTGGATATGAAGATGAGATATTGAACAGTTTACTATGTATCTACTACTGAAGTCAAAATGTATATTTGTCTTGATGAAAAAATGCTACACGTAAAATTCTGCACTTATTCAATTATACAATTTCATACTCCAACCTTACAATTAATTTGTAAATTTCCCATTCCTCATTTTAAAGACTTTAATGAGTTTGCTTTAACACTGAGGGTTCAGAAAACAGCGTCTTTAAAGACATTAAACAAGTTGCATTACACTGATGTTTAGTGTAATTAATCGTTTCTCACAAGAAGTAACTAACTATATTAAACAGATACATTTCTCTACAAATTATTTGTAGTGTGCATTTCTACACCTCAGGTTTAAAATAAGCTTTAAACAGCACAAGCGCAAATCTATTACCTCCTGTTTAAACACATGCAGAGTGAAAATGAAGACACGAGAGAGACAACATTGTTGACAAGTCAAAGACTTGCAGGCAGTAAGATTTAATGAGGGCACAAACACAACAGGCATTATAAATTCTTAATCAGCACCTGGGAGCTAATAGACTCGCTCACTCATTTTGTCTGTCAAGTATTTGAGCTGTAAAAAATGATCAAAATTCTCTTACTTGCTGGCAAAATAGTATTATGTATCAACTTCTTATAGAAGCTCCGGAATTATTTCTGCTTTAGGGATCAGTCAGGGAAAACCAAAACAAATCCTGGGACAAAGTCAAGCCCCAGGTGGCTCATTCATTACAAAAAGACAATATAATTATAAAAATGGAAACTCATTTTTCCCTTCCCCTGTTCCATAAAGAGATTTTAGATTATTTCCAGCCACTCACTTTACACAAGATTACTGCTGTGTAGCATCATGTATAATAAATGAGAACAGTTTATACCGCCTGCTAAGCTCATTCAATTTACACAAACCAGTCAGATCCATGTAGGAATATTTATAGATAATAGATGAGTGATGTCTGGTAGCTAAGTAGAGTGTTGGAAGGTGATAGACCTCGGGTCTAGTTTTTATTACTATATAGTATATGAGCCACACTTAATGGGTGGCATTTCCATCCCTAGTATGTTATACGTATAAATATGCAGGATTAATACATTTAATTATTAAGCAAAATATCCTGCAATTTCCAAATGTGTAATTTTAAGCATTCATAAAAACAATACATACAACAGTGAAAAACAGTGTGTTGCCTGTCCTTGCTCTCCAATATAATAAATAAATTCCTTCAGAATTCACAAGTCACATGTTCAACAGTAAGTTTCATCATCTAGATTTTATAAAGCCAGTAGAAGGATCAAAACAAGTTCTCTTAATTTCTTGTGTATATTTGATGATACTGTAACTGCGACGGAGAAGGTCAATTTCAACATACAGTTGTGTAACCTACACCATTTCATAAGTATTGTTTAATATATATTTTTTTATTAAAAATTTTGGTAAAACAGAAGTAAAAAAGGAAGTCTAACCCTAACCCTATTCATTTAAAAAAAATAACATACAAAAATACGCATTGAATAGTTTGAAATATTGTAAAAATTTATTTTTATTTAAAAACATTATAACAGGGAAATGGTAGCTATTCTGGGTAATGGTCCCAGTGGATTTGTGGAAGAAATCTGGTATATGGCAGTCAGGCATGAAGCAATAATTACATGTATTTGTTTATTAATCAATTACATTCTTTTTAACCTTTTGTAGTTGCATTTGCATTTACATTTAAAGTACATAAAATGGTTCACTGAATCAGTTACCATTAAAGCTCTGACAAATAATTACAAAAAGAAACATCTTAAACATTGAAAGCTTCACCATAGTTCAGTAATTAGACCTTTTTCCTCTTTTAATGAATGCTTTTTTTAAATCTAAAAAAAGTAGAATGTTTGAGAATATGTGAAGGGTTTTATCCCATGTAGATTGCTTATGTTAGACCTGTTTTATAAAAAATAACTCAGCACCTTTTGATCAACAATTCAACAGAACTGTCCTATATAAATCCATAGGTGTCAAGTTAACTGTATAGAAATGCCAGCATACTTGAATAGACAGTTTTTCAGCAAAGCTTACAACATGCCAGGAAAAAAACATGTAATGTGACCTTTTACAAAGCTGTTGAAAAAGAATACAGCACAAGAAAATAAAGTGAATGGAGCCATGAAGGGACAGACAGAACCAAGGAGCCAGAATTTACCAAAACTCTTGCACACACACTTAAGTTTTGATCTTGGCCTACACAAATAAATGCTAATCGGTGTTTTAAAAAATGCAAAGCTTCAATTTCACAGAAATTATTTTTTGTAGGATCGATGCAGTTGAGAAATGTAGAAATGCCCAAATAACCCAGGGAGGAGAAAGAGAGTGCTTTTTTTGGCAGACCAGATCCTGAATAAAGAATCTGATGAAGCTTCAACCTGTAAACAATAGACCCTGCCAGGATGTGCAGAAGAGCCATCGCTTGACATTTCTTGTGTGTTTCATACACATTTCTAATCTACCAGTCTAAATTTAAGAGAATGAGTTTAAATCTCAATCTCTTACTTGTGACACTAACTACTCATGAATATTTTACATCAAAACAATACATCTAAACATACTCCTACCAAAATGTGCAAAGAAAGCTCGAAATGCACAAATGTTTTGCATTCACTAAATCATTTATATAAATTTAATGCATGCATGGACTTTAAACATCACTGTCCCTCATGTCAAATATACAATATAGACTATATCTTTAACAAAAGCTGCTGGCAAATGAAAGAGACACTCAGAAAATCAGGAGCCAACTGTGAATGTAAAGCATCATGAAGTCAGAGCAGATGCTCGGCTCAGCAGACTGGAACTGAAAAACACCCCGTATGAGTAGGTTGTTTAGAGATTTACTCACTCGCTGTTAGCAAAAACCCTCAGTGTTCATATACACACTTACCTATAGCACAAGAGAAAGAAAGTGAAGCGCAAGAGACAAAACAATGAGGAGTCAGAATACTTGTAGTTGCTGTTTTTTTTTTGTCACTTTTCACAATTGTTCTTGTTGCTGAATCTAAGACTTGAAACTGTTTAAAGGATGAGAGCTTATAATTGTTTACTTTTTTTTCTTCAAATAATATGTATGAAACTGGACATTATGAATTTTCTGGAATCTTTTTTAAATCTAAAATTACAAATACTATATTGTAGTACTGTTACGTATGTGTATTGTAACTGATCAGATATATATTCCTTTCACCACCCTCCTAGGCTAGTTAGAAATGTTATACGAAAATAACACACACGATGGCATGAAACTTTTCAATGCATGGTGAATGACCTCTGTCTCTTAAAACTTTCCTGACCTTACATTCAAATGTATTTACTTATCATTTACTCATAAGATTTGCTGTAGGAGGTTTTGAAAAAACTACTAACTTCGATTAAAAACAAACAAACAAACAAACAAACAAAAAAACAGTGTTTAGAACAGTTCATATGTATAAACTATTAAATAGTAAAGTATTAAAATAATTTTTTTAAAATAAATAAAACAATAGAGACTGAGCTTTCCTTCTCCTACTGTAGTGTGGGCGAATCTGCACCAACCTATAGTGTAAAACACAGATGCCGAGAGCAACAAATGAGACATCTATTAGCCAATCTATTAAAGTTACAAATGGATTAATTAGCCAAAGGATTAAAGAAACGGCCAAAATTCAGCACAAAGTGCTTTATCGCTGCTTTATGCTTCCTTTATTAGGAAAATTAATAAATTAATTTGGATCACAAAGTTTCATATGCAGGCTTTTTTTTTTTTACAGGTTATTTTTAAGAGATACTTTATCACAATTCTATGTTACGTTCAGTAAACAAGAAAAACAGTTTTAGAAAATGTGTCTTGTCCAGTGAAGTGATCTGTGTGAGCAGCAGATATTCAGATCATTGCCCCTGGAGCAGCTTTGTTTTAAAAACAGACAGTTTTCAAAACAAAGAAATCTGTGTTACTCAGGGTTGTATCAGTAGTCTGTGTAACTCAGGGTTGTATCAGTAGTCTGTGTAACTGTGGGTTGTATCAGCAGTCTGTGTAACTGTGGGTTGTATCAGTAGTCTGTGTAACTGTGGGT
>JAAIIK010000097.1:2949107-2961414 GCA_014706435.1 Silurus glanis
ATGTTAAATAATATGCTGACTTTTCAACATAACAAAAACACCCAGAGGTATTAATATGATTATGCATAACAACAATAAATCGCACTGATTCAACTTCAAACAAGAATCAACCCATGTGAGATCACAGACCTCTGTTGAATAATAATCAAATAAAATGTTTCTAAGAATAATCAGCTCTTTATTAGCAAAACTCTGTAGGCAATGCAACAATGTAAATTGACTAGTATCTGGGTGTGTCACAGAACAAAGTGCACCATTGTTTTCATAAAATAATTTTACCACTCATTTCCATTACTTTATCATCTGCAGCAATAATACTTACAAATCACAGCCTTACTACAGAATCACCTCATTCCGATATATTTAATGAAATTTCAATGAATATTGAGCCTCCATTACAAATTTCTGCATGGTCATCATTGGCCAGCTTTCTAATCAATGTCAATGCATCATAATTCCTCTATAAAGAGAGTCTATAAAGAAAATGTATCAAATAAAAAGAAATAACTGGGGAACATAAATTTGCACATGCTACAAAATCTATTTAACATATAAAATTTACTTGTATAACCTTTACAAAATCGAGGCTGATATAATCCTGTGCCTTAACATGATTTTGATCAATTGAAAGTTAATCTAAAAAACTAAAATGAAAAGAAGCTATACAACAAACCATCAGCTCACATTTTGAGAGATTGTATGTTTTTTACATTAACATTTTAGCAGAATTATTTTTCTATTTTGTTAGTTATTTTCCTTTTACTGCATAATGTTTTCTTAATAAAGTGAACATTAATTCATTTGAACATAAGTTGCAGACTATTTACAGAAAATGCCAGCACTTTACATTGGCAACAAGCAGTGAGCAGCAAAGTGGGCACGGTCCATTTAGATATTTTCTTAATTATTATTTTTTTTTAAACAGTTTATTAGTGCTTAATAAACTAATGCTGCATTGACTAGAGGTTTGACCAAACTACAGTGACCGAAACAAAATAAGTCAGAAAACACAATAACAAGACAAACCAGAAAAGGTAGGTATAAATAATAATTAATTACCGCTGATTAGAAGAGACATCTGTCACTCTATACTGGGGAAGATTTTGTTTTGTGTGCATGTGTGGAGTTTTCTGTTCCGTTTTGACCATTTTATTTATTTATTTTTTCAATAGTGCAACTTTAAAATCGAAGAAAATAACAAAAGTTTCCACACAAATCAACTTTCTCCAGCTGCAGCCTGTTGTACTTCCTGTATATCATGAGTGACAGATGTTTCTGTTTTTTTTTTGTTTTTGTTTTTTTTTTTATGTTATTTTGGTTGAAGATTTGTTGTTTTGTTTTCAGTATTGTTATTGTATTTTCTGACTTGTAATTCTGTTTTCGGATTTGTTATTATGATTTCTGAATAGTTTTGTTTTGCACTTCTCAGCCACCATAGAAAACAGAAAAAATCCCAACAGCACAAAGCACTATAATGGCAAATGTCTAATTTATGTGGTATATTTTTAAGAACATGGAAGTGTTATAATTTGGAAGAAAACTTCCAAAACAGATTCTTCATCCCGAATTCAAACAAAAATGTTTAAGAAGCTTTTGTTTGAGTAGCTCGAGTCAGTGAGGACTACACAGACAGAAAGTATAGCAGAGCAGATCAGCTTGAGTCAGTGAGTCGACCATCAACAGAAAATGCCGAAGCTATCAGCAGAAGGAATCAGCTCTAGTTAAAGCTGCTGTGCAGATGATAGTCAGTGTTGTGTTCAGTGTTTAATGCTCTAGTCTCAATAAGTCAGACCTTTAGTGAATATTTCTGGACTCTGTTCCAACTCCAACTGCACACACTGCAGTGCAAATGTAGGGGCCTATGATGTACAACTGATCTATCTGATAATAGCAAGATTCAGTTTCAGTTGTCCCTGTAGGCCGTCGTATTGACGTTCTTTTTTCAGCTTTTCCCCTTATGTCTAAAATAAAAAAAAAAAAAAAAAGCTGAAATAAAAATCAATAGATTTAATATTTTTTATACAGACTATATAGCAGCTGTAAAAATGTTTTTTAAAACTCTATATCACTCTTGGCACATGTAAACATGCTTTTTCTGCAATACAGAATGTACAAAATTATTAAATCTTTTAATCTTTTTCTCTTTTAATTCCATTTTGTTACTGTGTACATAAACATGCATGTGTGAATGAAAAAGTCAAATTCCAATGCCTGATATAATTCCATTATTTACAGTTTGCAGTTCTGCCATTTTTTTTTTTACCAGTTTCCAAAGCCTCAGCTTTGTTTAGAAAAGAAAAAAAGCAGTTTCCTAATGGCAAACACCCAAAAGTATATACAAAGTCAAAACATATTGCAAAATGCAATATAAGTATATAACTTAATATACGTTATTTACAGCTCGATCTACTGAGGCTGTGATCGGAGTTTTTTAACAATTGGACAATATTAGTCAGAATACATGAAAAGAAAATTTTTTATTACGTTTGGAAGTGGCAGAAAATCTAAAATGATCATTGTTGAATCATAACTCTGCCATGCATATTTCTGACCATTTACCCTATTGGTGAGTGTGTGCACCAATACACTGCTGTAGAGGTAGATTAGACTACACTACATCCCTAACCCTACATTTATAAATAGTGTACTAAGCTTTGAGCTATGAGCTGCCATAGATCCCCCCATGTGTAAGTAAAAGAAAAAGAAGAGGATAGCCACACCCCCAAAACCCTCAGAGTTAGTATTGTTCATCTTTAGTTCTGCCCTTCTAAGTGCTTCAGCAGAGTGTCAGACACCTTTTTTTTTAGAAGACTAAAGAGATATATTTTCACTTAGACAGACAGACTGACAGATAAATAGATAGAGAGGCAGACAGACAGACAGATAGATAGATAGACATGCAGGCAGACAGACAGACAGATAGACAGACAGACAGGCAGGCAGGCAGACATTTCTCACTGTCAGTTTAAAAATACACTTTTCTAGCCTTTCTATTCTGATTGGGACATGCAGGTGTTTTATACACACACACACACACACACACACACACACACACACACACACACACACACACTATATTTTATATAAAATATTTAGGACCACACAAATCTAAGAAATTAGGGGTCCTTCAATAATAAATATATTATACAAAAAACTCATGAAGGGGTAACGCAGCTCTGTCATAGACTCTTGTATCAGCTCAGTGTGAGGCCTTGCTGATGATGTCTATACATTGTCTCAGCTCGTTCTACAAGCACACAATTAAACCTAAATCATACCTTTATATGCCCATGAATTACTACCGATTTTGTCCTGAGGTTTTGTTTCCGTTAATACCTAAGCTATGAAAAACACTAAAGTGTCTTCTTGATCTCTAAACCCATGTAGCTGGAATCATCTATCAAACAGCACAGAGAAAACACTTTCATGAAAATTAACCTCATAAAAACAGGAACTCAATGCTTGCTTGTAGCAAAATAACTACCAGGCTTCTAATTATGTAGTGAATCATTTCTTATTCGGTGTAACTCTCATCCAAAACAGGCCACCTATAAAATCCATCATACTACCATCATGCCATCTACTCTTTACTGATGTCTAAAAAAAAAAATCTAAAATCTAACTAAAGCTGATTTACTAAAGCTGATTGAAATTTACTAGAAGTAAAACAGTTTTGATCCTATATTAACACATTTATTCAAGATTTTGTTATTTATTTGTACATTTCTGTACCCAGGGTTCAGACTACAGATTTGATCTGTATTCAGAACTAAAGCAAAACTGATGCATGCAGGGTTTATAAAACAGACATGCATCTTATTTCTGCTTGATATGGACATTGAATGAGGAGAGTTTTACTTGCATGAACATTAAAAATCAAAATCAAGTCCAGCATTAATGTGCAAGTTTGATGTAATTGCAGCATGTTGCAGTTTCTCTCTTAGTTTATTTTAACATGTTTAACTCATGATCTGTCTTCTCTGCACTAGGTGTAGGGTAGTTGAATTGCTTAAATCATTTTATGTAACTCTGCCCTGAATCCGGAGAACTTTCCCTATGAATATTATTAACTTTTGTCTAAGCATTTCAAAGACAAAAATATGCTTGCTGAAATTTATATAACTGCCACATTGCATTATTTACATTATAAGACCATATGCAACAATCAGAAAGATCAATCAGGTAAACACTGATAAAAACAATGCAATTTCTCTAAGAGACATGAATAATTAACAATTATACATCTCACTCTTTTTTACTGTCCCTTTTGAAATTAAAAATAGATCTTTGAATAAATTAAAAGGCTGCCTTGAAAAGTATTTTTCATTTATTCTCTTAGCTAAATGGTCTGAGCTACATTCAATTTGATTTCTGGTCATATAAACCTGAAGCTCACTTAGCTTCATCTGTACAAATTTATAAATATGAAATAGCTTTTAAGTTACTTGCTGCCAAATACTCCTGTCCAAATAAAAAAATAATTTAAATGTATGTAAATCTCCTTTTATTACAAACTCTCAACTATTTTAATTTCAGCCCTGACATGTTTGACACACAGCCTGAAAAATCCAGAATCTTGCAACTGGTTCTGTCACCAATTAGTGCGGAATGACACACACACACACACACACACACACACACACACACACACACACACAAACTGATGATTTCAGAACAACTTAAAATGACTTTGCATGAGAAATATAGACGATTATTCACTCTTTCCATCAGCAACACTTTAAATGGACAACAGACAATCTGACTCCTTTTTTGTAGCTTTGTGAGGAATAAGTGAAAGAGGACACCGTGAATGGCTTTTCAGTTAGAAAATGAGAGACTTTAAACTCCAAAAACTAACAGCTTTTAAACGTTAAACTAAAGCAGCTGATCATTATGAGGCTGCTGGGTTTGGGTGAAAATATTTCAGAAAATATGATTCTTAACTCCATGTTATGCCTGTTGCCCTGCAAATTTATATCTGCTATGTCAATAAATACTGTAAATAATTGTTATATTGGTTTTCTTCATTAGAGATAGATTTTTTTATTATTACGATTATTTAGATGAATGGCCAATGTAAAAAGCATTCTGTTTACAATCACTATCCAGATATATACAGTGTTAATCCTTGTATTTCTTACACAATGTTAATCTAATTCTTTTCTCTGTGCAGTGTTGTCTGGGGGGTAAAAACCACACTTTTTGCGAATTTATTTCTTTTTATTTTGTAACCTGTACTTTACAATATGCCACACCAACTTTTTAAAAAAAGCCAGGGGAAAATAAAAAGAACATTTTTTTTTTATCTGGGAATTTGCCAAAATACTACATGAAAAATAAACATTGAAAGGTTTAATCAGCGTAGCACCTAAAATACCAGTCAAAAATTTGTACAAACCTTCTGTGTTTTTACTTCATTTTCAATATTTTCAACATTGTACTGAATAATAATCCTGAATAATTAATCCTGAATACATCCAAACAATGAAAGAACATGTATGAAATTATGCAGTTATATTTAAGATAGCTTTGATGACCGCTTGGCAAACTTCTGGCATTCTTTCATCAGCTTCACGAGGTAGTCACCCGAAATATTTTTTTTAATTTACAGGTGCACATTTACAAGAGATCATTTGTAATATTTCTTTCCTTCTGAACGTGCTTTAGACCATCAGTTTTCTTGTGTAGAGTAAAGGGTAAGTACAGAGTTAATAGCCCTATTAGTGCTACTACAACTACTGTACAAATCCATTTTATAGTAAAAAAAATCTCAGTTAAGTAAAGAGAAAAGACAGTCCATCATTACTTTAAGAAATGGTCAGTCAATCCAAACAATCTCAAAAAAGTCTCCAAAACCATCAAATGCTATGAAGAAACAGCCTCTCATGAGGACTGTCCCAAAAGAGGAAAACCAAAAACTACCACTGCTGCAAGTTTATTTAGAATTTATGTTAATGACCTCCAATTTACATAAATACTTCTCAAGGTTCAAGCGGCAGGAATATTCCAACATCCACTATTCAGAGGACTGTAAGTCAGGCCTTCATAGACAAATTACAGCAAAGAAACCATAACTTCAGAAGAATAACAAGCAGAAGCGACTTGCTTGGGCCAAGAAGCACAAGGGATGGACAGTGGAAAATCAGTGATTTTTGGTTCTAAGTGCTGTGTCCTTGTTAAATGTACAGAGGGTGAACGAATGGTTCCTTAATGTGTCGTTCTCACTGCAAAGCATTTTTCCAAAAGTACAATGAATCCAAACACACCTCTAGGTTATGTAAGAGCCATTTGTCCAAGAAGGATAATGGAGTGCTGCATCAGATGACCTGGTTTCCACAATCACCCAGTCAAAATCCACTTGAGATGGTTTGGGAGGAGTTGGACCTAAGAGTAAAGGCAAGCACCCAACAAGCACTCCAATCTTAGTAAATCAAGAAAAAGAAAATGTGTAAGTTAGCAGTGCTTGTGTCCAAAATTGATGAAGTATTCAAATATTGTATAGAGTCTTAATACTGTTGTGTTTGTTTTGTATGATGTTATAGATTCAGTTTGTATCAGGTAGTGTGTAGTGGTACAATTGTAGTGTAAAAAGGTCTGACCTTCTACAGCACTGCCACTGTGTTGTCTGCCTGTTTTTCTTTTTATACTGCACAATCTGAAGGGAAATTTTGACCTCAGGAGATTCAAAAACTTATCTGTATTGTCTTAGATGCAAAAAAAGAAAAAAAAGTATGTGGTCATATAGATTGATTCTCTCAATTTATCCCATTCCATACTCTAAAATACTCAGCAGCCTTATAGCTGTTTAGTGATGTTTTGGTTGTCCTTTTGTATAGATTTTTTAAAAACATTTTCTTGGTTGTAACTAACACACATATTTTGCTCTTTTAGCAGTGATAAATGCTGCCACCATTAGTACAAGACATTATGGCTCGGGATGTCTAGGGGCTGTGTATAAGAGACGGAAATGTGGAGAAGTGTGAAGAAAGACAGTTGTACAGTTGCGCCATGCAGAACGACAGCCTGAGAGGAACAGCAGGGGGTAAGACTTTTTCTTGTGTTTTTATCATCTGTTTTTGTCGTACCTGAGCTTGCCTTCAAAATTTCTGATACCTATGTAAAGTGGCCAGTAAATGACAGCAGATTATTCAACAACAATACAACTGCTTTTCTCAATGGATTCCAGGTTCACTCATATTTAAAGAAAAATGTCCCTGCTGTACATCAGGTCATCAGCAGCAGGGCTCAAAATTTACACCAACATGACATGGACACTTGTTACTACATAATGTTCCTTTGTGCTACACATCTGCTCAAGCAGTCCTCTTCTATACCTCTGAAAAAGTCCTTCTATAGGAGACAGTTGATGAAACAAGTGAATCTGCTATTCTGGGCCACAAACACACACAGCCAGTAAGAGTTAATAGAGCAGATCATGCAGATGTGCAACAAGACTAATGCTACTGTAAGTTAAATAGCCTACAAAAGTCTTTAATAAAAATCCTAAAAAAAAACTCAATCCACACACACACACACACACACTTGACTATATCTTTGTATAAAATGGTAAGGAATTCTTGGAGGGAATATAAACAGGGAAGGCTAGTGTAAACCATTTTTTACAACTTTATTTCATTACACATGAAATTGCAAACAAAAATATTTAACTGAAAAAACTTGCGTTTGGTCTCTGCCAACTAAAGGATGTCGCTTTAAATCCTTACGAGTGGGATGTAAACTATATGACACATTCAAATTGATAAATTCCACAGTTTTTCTACAAATTATAAACTGTATGTTTTTAGTTATATTTGTGTATATATATACACTATCATATATCAATTTTATTGACACTTTATTTGTAACAATTATTATATACAAAACAATTATTTACCATTTTGTGAAACATTGTATTGGTTACTGAATATTAATATATTAATACAACCTCAATTCCAAACATGTTAGGAAAGATTTAAGGTAAATGAAAAAAGAATGCAATGTAAAATCCATATTCTATTCACAATAGAAAACAAAAATATTTCAAGTAAAAAAAACAAGGTAATCTCAAATTTGATGGCTGCAACACATCTCAAAAATGTTGTTTAGCATCTTCTCTTCTTTTAACAGCAGCCTGTATATTACTTGAAAATGAGACAAGTTGCTGGATTTTTGGAGAGAAATGTTGTCCTATACAAGATTCTAACAGCTCAACAGTCCTGGGTGTTTTTTCAATTGTTTTGTTTCATGATGCACCAACCTTTTTATAATTGGTGAAAGGTCTGGACTGCAGGCAGACCAGTATAACACTCTTTTGCTATGAAGCCATGCTGTTTAATAGATTTTGCATCATCTTTCTGAAATAGGCAAGGCCTTCCCTGAAAAATATATCATCTAGATATAAGCATATGTTGTTCTAAAACATGTATAATACCTAACAGCATTGATAGTGCCTTTCCAGATGTGCAAGCTGCCCATTCCATAGGCACCAACACACCCCCATACCATCAGAGATACAGGATTTTGAACTGAGCACTGATAAGCCAAATGAAAGCTCTTCTTTAGACAAATGGAGGCAGCATCCATGGAAGACAGAGAAGAGTTTCTGTATCATGTTCACATATTGCTTCTTCTTTGAATAATATAGCTTTAACCTGCCTTTGTAGATGACATGCCAAACAATGTTCACAGACAATGGTTTCTGAGCCCATGCAGGGATCTTCATTACAAAATCATGCCCGTTTTTAATGCAGCACCACCCAAGGGCCCGAAGATCACATTCATCTGATACTGATTTTTGCCCTTGTTTCTTGCGCACAGAGATTTTTTCAAGTTCTCAGAATCTTTTCATGATATTATGTAGATGATGTACACAGAAATGTGTATGCCATTTTTTCAGCGGTCATCTCTCTATGCATCACTATGCTGAATGAGCTGCTTCTGGGTGTCTGAGCTCTGTGTCTCTCTCTCTCATTCCTTAGTGATGGTGAAACCCTTTCTAGCCTAGTGTTTCCCATAGGCTTAGTCATATTTAGGTTTACATTTTCAAACCAATGTGATTTCCCAAAAGACTACTAACTAACTAAAGACATATAATTATTGGTACCTATGCTTGAGGCAGAGGCCGAGAGACAATGAAGACATAGCAAATACAGTGCATTGCTTGAGGTAAATGCTTTTGTGTGTGTAAATGTTGCATTCTATTACTAGATTACTATATGATCATCAATGGGTCCTTAGCATCTGACTACCTTCAAGCAAGCGAGTGTTATTCCCATCTTGAAGAAACCTGCACTGGATCGATCAGACATCAACTATCACTTATCTTTCTTTCTAAAACTATGGAACGCACTGTTTTTAACTGTTTTACTAACAGAATAAACAGACTGGCTTTAAAGTGGCACAGAAACGGCCCTTTTGGCTATCACTGAGAAACTACAGTACAGGCTGCTCGATCAGCCAAGCTGTCATCTGTACTTATCATCCTAGACCTTTCAGCAGGATTTGACACAGTCAACTGTAAGACTCTCTTGTCTACCCTCAGGAGCCTCGGTATACATGGAGCAGCATAGGAATAGTTCGCACCCTACCTGGAATGTCGCTCATACCAGGTAACATAGAGGGAGTCTACATCTGCCCTGTGCAGACTCTCCACTGGTGTCCCACAAAGGTCAATACTAGGACCTCTCCTTTTCTCCCTCTATACTTACTCTCTTGGTTAAGTCAAATCATCACATTGTTTTTTTTACCACTGCTATGTTGATGACACTCAACTCATCTTCTCCTTCCCTCCCTCATATACCACAGCTTCTGTTTGGATCTCGGCATGCCTGGCAGACATATCTTGTGGATGAGTGCTTATCAACTAAAACTAAACCCCAGCAAAACCAAACTGCTGGTCATCCAAGGTGATTCATCTCCAGGTCAGGATCTCAGAATAACTCTTCATAACTCTCTACTAAGCTAAACTAATCGAAAGTGAAAACGAAAGTTGTTAGCGAAACTAATGATGTCATAGAAAAGTTTGTCATGACATATCGCACTGATACAGTACGATTTTCATATTGCCAAGCCCGACATAGAAAAGTTTAGCTGTTTTTTCTTTGTTTGGTTTTTAAGTTACCGTAATTCCCGGACTATTAAGCGTACCCAAATATAAGCCGCACCCACTGAATTTGACGAAGATTTTTATTTTGAACATAAATAAGCCGCACCTGTCTATAAGCCGCAGGTGTCTACACTGAAACTAATGAACTTTACACAGGCTTTAATGAAAGACAGTGCCTGTTACACGGCTTGTTCTAAACAGTAGCTTACCAAGAAAGTCATTGTTCACCGTCTTCCTCCTTCCTTTCACAACAATTTCTCTCGAGAGTTTATCTTTTGGCTTCGTCGTGCGTTTAAAAATCACCATCGGTGAATCTTTTCTCCCGATGCCGTGCAGCTCAGAACACAGGTGAAGTGTGTTTTTTCATGCCCGGTTGTTTTCAGCGTGACGAATGATTCGCATTTCCTGTTGCCAGTCCGAGTGAGCGGCAGGTCAAACGTCAGAGTAACATTTATTTATGATGTGGTGCGGCCCAATTCAGTGGGAGCGCATCTGATTTAATATAAAGAGTTTCATTGGTTCACCTGAACCCGTTCGGCAATTTCATTGGTCTAATGTTATGGGGCTCAGTTTTTTGGCTTGAAGCTTGTGAAACCGGGAAAAACCCAGGAAAAATCCATAAATTAGCCGCTTCATTGTTTAAGCCGCGGGGTTCAAAGTGTGGGAAAAACGTAGCGGCTTATAGTCCGGAAAATACGGTAAAACCAAACAAAAAATAGCAAAAACTAAAAATATGAGAAATCAGAATTGGCCTCTTTGTCTTGAAGATAGCAGCTAAATAATGAACAAAATCTTTAGAGCTGAATGAAAATGCACCAGAAGGAAATTATAAATAAGCAGACTATTAGAGGAAGGGGAGAAAAACTGAAACACTATGTCTGCATACATTTGCTATTTATTTCCAGCTGTGAAAGTGATTGTATTTGCCTTAAAAAAATTTACCCAACATATAATTATACTGTAAATAAAGCATGTAAAACATCTGGTGTTTAGCTCCTACATTATGCATAATTATCAGCTAATAGACTTTTTCTACACCCACCCAAGCTGTTCCATTTTCTGAATAATTTTTACAGTAATGGGAGCGGCTAATCTATTATATAATTACACACAAACAATTGTAAATACCTTACAAACAATTAAGGTCTAGTTCATTGCAGGAGTAAGACAAAGTAAATTCCAAAGTAAAATTGGGGCATTAATCAAGAAACTACAATGTCTCTTGTTTAATTAACTTCTATATGGACTTTGTCTACATGCTCATTGATTCTTATATTTACATTTATAATAAATTAGCATGCCATGTATCATGCTTACGACTTTATTATACATTATACAGCTTTTCTATAACGCAATTACAATTTACAGAACAGGTAATAATGCCCAGATCACATCCAGTAAGATTATTTGCAGGAGAAAGTATTTTAGAACCTTTACAGGCCTTCGTTAATGTCCCCAAGAGCACACAAAGAGAGAATGGCTGTGTAAAAAACACCATTGTTTTAAAATAAGTATACAATTAGAACTTAATGAAAGACTACACCATTAAAGTCTAGTCCTTATTGGTATCAATTTTACTGCCTCAAATACCCTTAAAATATATTTCAAACAGCAAATAAGTTGTTGGGATTTAGCAGACATTTGACCTTACTGTGACCTTAATCCTATTTGGATCACTTCCAAAATCGAATCAATTCATTTGCTGCTTTGGGTGATCATTTTAAATAAATCCTGCAGTCGTCCACTCGTTTGTGAGATATTACAAATTGAATTAAATTTTTAATTGACTAACCAATGGCATCATGAGAGTATGTTTGAGTAGATGTGTAAAAAAAAAACATTGTCTATGAGCTATACGTTTATCAATACAAAACAAAAAGACCACCAAATTTCAATGTCTCTAAACACACTCGGTGGAATCACCTGTACAAGCAATACTACGAGCTAACAGCAATAGAATCTCTTAACTTCCAGTTGAAGTTCTTCAGTTATTATAAGGATTAGGAATTGCACAATAAATACAATTTAATTAAAATAATTTTTATTTGTATCACACTTTTAACAATGGCCATTGTCTCACACACTTGCGAAAGTATTCGGCCCCCTTGAACTTTGCGACCTTTTGCCACATTTCAGGCTTCAAACATAAAGATATAAAACTGTAATTTTTTGTGAAGAATCAACAACAAGTGGGACACAATC
>JAAIIK010000097.1:2961424-2976816 GCA_014706435.1 Silurus glanis
GATCACTCTGGATGAACTGCAGAGATCTACAGCTGAGGTGGGAGACTGATTGTGATTGTGTCCCACTTGTTGTTGATTCTTCACAAAAAATTACAGTTTTATATCTTTATGTTTGAAGCCTGAAATATGGCAAAAGGTCGCAAGGTTCAAGGGGGCCGAATACTTTCGCAAGGCACTGTACATACAGTCGTGAGAGCCAGCTATTCAAAACATTCTACGATATTTTGCTATTCTGCATTGTATAGTGATCAGATTAAAAAAGATTAGATAACAACATTTTGCTTTTTTTTTCCCAAATTACATCCCCAATAAAATTATGCCACAATAATGGCATGTTTTAATCTTCTTCTTCTTCTTCTTTCGGCTGCTCCCATTAGGGGGCGCCACAGCGGATCATCCATCTCCATACCCCCCTGTCCTCTACATCTGCCTCTTTCAACCCAACTACATGTCTTCCCTCACCACATCCATAAACCTCCTCCTTGGTCTTCCCCTTTTCCTCCTTCCTGGTGGTTCCATCCTCAGCATTCTCCTACTGATATACCCCATGTCCCTCCTCTGCACATGTCCAAACCATCTCAATCTCAAAGAGAAGCAAAGGAATTTTTTTTATTGCTGTTAGTGTAAAACAGCTCTGGTGAAAATCATTAAACTCTCAACCTGCATAAATGCTAATTATATATTCAAGCAACGTTTCCACTGAAATATTACATATGGCAATAAAATAGGCTTGCTTAAAAGAGATCTTAAAAGAGATATAAGAAATCTGCAATTTTTTTGCTCAAATGTTCATCTCATGATTTATTTACTGTACTTTTGTACTGTTGTATTGTATTGATTGAATTTATTTTTGTGGTGTTTTTCTAGCAGCAGGCACATTCACAATTGGATTTGATCTTCACTTGTGTTACTGAGCTAACATGCTGAAGAATAGTGCAACCCTCCTGTATTTATTCAACAAACTTATGCCAGAGTTTCAAACGGTAATCACAACTTAATGTTTAGCTTAAATTCAAAATTCACACGTCAAACATCTTGTTCTCCTTTCTTTATTAATCTCGTATTTGATATGCAGTTTTTGTTTTGAGGTGCACTTTATTCTTTTTTAGTGCAAACATAAAATAACAATTAAACAAACATTCAATTAAAATGCAATTGTTGCTGTTCTTAATCATTTGGGCTGCTCAAGTTACGGGTCAGTGTGACGGCAAGATAACACATCCACTTGTGAAATGGCGGACAGTACAGGGTCAACTGGCAGCAGGATAAAGTGTGCGTCCCAAGTCATCCAGAGCATGAGAGCATTTGATATTAACCTGTTAGCCTTCGCCACAGATTTTGGTACTCACAGCTGAAATACCCTACCTAACGTTAAATGTTACAGTTCCAGATCAAAGGCTACATACACAATTTAAACATCTTTAAAAAGGAGACACTTTGAGCTTTACTGTCCATTATTCAAAGTTGATATTGCTCAAAAAGATGTTATAGAAAGTTATAGATGATGAAGTACTGTAAATATAAATTTCCTGAGTTGAAATTTTTTTTCTTCATATATAAATATATGAAATCAGTAATGTAGCAATCCAGAAAAGTACTGGGTTGAAAGCCGCATGTCTCATGAGTTTATATTTTAAGATTTTCATGACAAATGAGATTCCTACAAACATTTATCTGAGACTATGTCTGATCCAGTTAGCACGAGCTGTAAACAAGCTGTTTAAGCAGAAATGAGACCTGCATGTGATTCCTGGTTCGTGTGCATGTATGCTGTTTGACCACTAAATGTTTGTAAAGAGTAATAAAACTAAGACTCTGCCACATAGGAATAAAAATGCTCTTGTATATTGTTAGAATCCTTGGCTACATTTTCCACCAATCATTTTGTTTCCATAATGCTACTGGCTGGAAATAAAAGGTTTGAAATGATAGGTGGTGCAGAATAAAAACATTACCACCCCTGCAGACTGAGTCAATACCCAAGCCTGATAATCTGCCTCTTTTACTGTTTTTATAATTTTTTTTTTTTTAGTGTGTAATCATTTGTTTTGTAACACTATATTCTACCAGCCATATTTGTTTTTTTACCACCAAGATGAAATTTTTTTTATGCAAAATATATTCCGAAACATATACAAACAATACACCATCCAAAGTTCTGTGACGTAAACAAAAGAATAACCATCTAAATTAAAACACTATTGTTTGGTTACGGCATGTTGTTCACTGGACCCTTATCTTTCCTAATAAACCGGGATTAGCAGCAGTGGATGTGTTTTTGACTCATTATTACAATAATAATGTAAGTAGTGCATTTTTTTAATGCATGTTGTTGTTGTGTACTGCTTACTCACATTCAGCAAATACATTCCTTATACGTTTTCCATTAAAAATAGTGATCTGAAATCACTGCTTGAGGCTTAGAGCTTTACAATGATGTATAGTTAGTCATGGTTACTCTTCTCCCTTTTTATTTCATCTATTGCTAAACAACTCAGAACAACAGAGAACAATGGGATATCGGTCACGCTGGTGCGGCGCTGACGACTAAGAGGTTAAACACAACAGAGAAGGCTGGTAAGTTATGCAAAGCAGAGCTTGTGTGGGAAACAGTGATGCACAAGCACAGGAAAAGAAAACACACTGGTGTCACAGATGAAGGTGAAACATCAGCACGGTGAGCAGAAACTGTATAATCCTCATCATGTGAAAAATGGTACAGTATAATGAAGTGCTACTGTGCAAACTGCTAACTGCGGGAAAATCGAACTGGATCTGTTCTGTTGTGACTCGTGAGCATCAGGTTGCGCAATCAGCTCGCTCGAAACATCGTGATGATTCAATTAAACCAGTGCGAACAAACACAATCTAAAAGCAGCAAATAACAGCAGCAGTAAACGACTACATTTTAGTCACTTTTGTGGTTTTTCAGAGAATGTTTATGCATTTGTACACCAATTAATATTTTTATTTTTATTTTTCTAAAGCCTGTTAGTTTGCTGCAATTCTTTATTCCATTCTCTTTACATAGCATTCGTCTACTACAACAGTAACTTATCTGTATTAAAACGTGATTTACTGCGGGTTTACTATGTTCAAATGCTTGTTTTAAATGTTTGTATATTTAATTTATGCATATATAATTTCAATATTATACGAAATTACATTAATTATATGTTATAGATGCTAATATCTTCACAACTAAACAAATTGTCTGTTTTTTTCCCCCAAAAGAAATTGTCAAAAACAGTTTTGTATTATATTTTATATAGATTTTTTAAACATGGTTGTCAACTTGCTATCTGCAATTACCATTAAAAACATGTTGATTTACACAAATTGCTTCACCTTTCATACTCATTCTTTTTCAATTATCCTGAGCTTATTTCTATTATTTTTTTTATATATATAAGTTCATAATTAACACAATAATGCAACTACATACAAAAATAACCATATAATTTTTTAATTGACACAAAACAAGATGGTTTTCAAGGAAGGCCTTGCATATTTCAGCAGTACGATGCTAAATTGCATAATCCATCTGGTACAACAGCATGTTTTCATAGGAGGAGTCCTGGTGTTGAATTGACCTGTCTGTAGTCCATTCCTTTCAACAAATAAAAACATTTAGTGCATCATGACACAAAAAAACCAAAACTGTTGAGTAGCTGGAATCCTGTATCAGGCAAGAATGGGACAAGATTCCTTTCCCAAAACTCCAGCAACTGGTATGCAAGGTACAGTGCTAATTTGATGACTGTGATTTGTGCTTATACCAATTAAATATAAATACAATTTCATAGTTTGTTGCCGATTCTACCAGCCATGGAGGAATAGTGTAACTAGTAAAACATAAACACTGGCACATTAACAAATATTAATATAAAACATGTTACTAAATATAGTCATATTTCTCAGCTCAAAATGAAAAGAATACTCGTAGGTATAATGCTTGAAAGTTTAATACTTCATGGGCCTTTTAATTGGTTAATTAATTCAGTAATACAATTATTTTAGCCTACAGTTTAATATAAACATGGCAGTTAAAATTCCAATGTAATAAACGTTGTCAAACTATAAGCTTGACACCACCCTCGGTACAAACAAAATGTTTGTATCCATCAACCCATCATTCCCCCAAACCATAAAAGCAACATGCCCCAGGCTACTTTTTACCTAATAGTCACTCAATGACAATAACCAGGTTATAATTCTTGATATGAGAAAATGTTTCCCAGACTATTGTTAACCTGTCACATGCACAACCTCACATACTGTAGATATAATGAAGCTGAACCTCCATGTTTGCTCTCGCACAGACACGCACGCACGCACGCACACACACACACACACACACACACACACACACACACACACACACACCTCTGCTTAAGTGACCAAAGCCCATCACAATCTTATCCTTCCATGCAACCAGCATCAATGTACAAAATATCATTCGCCTTTTAATAACAATTTTCCCCTCACTACTTCTGCTTTTTTAATCATCATTCATTCATTCATTCATTTTCTCCCGCTTATCCGTAAATCGGGTCGTGGGGGCAGCAGTCTAAGCAGGCCCCCGCCTTCGACTGCTGCCCAATCCTCACAGCACCGTCCCTTACGGTCCCTCCTGCAGGTGGTGAGCCCACGGGAAGGCGGCCCCACGTCACTTCGACGTCACAGACCTTGATATTTCCCTCGTAAGGGACCCCCGGAGCATAGAGGGTTAAGGGCCTTGCTCAAGGGCCCAAGAGTGGCAGCTTGGCGATACCGGGGCTTGAACCCCCGACCTTCTGATCGGCAACCCAGCGCCTTAACCGCTGGAGCCACCACTCCCCCTTTTTTTAATCATCATGTTATTGTTTATCTGTCATATGTTTGCTCTTTATGTTGAAATGTTGTATTCAGCAAAGGACTTCCAGAGAGATGTGCTTGACTTATGATGTTCGTGAAGGTGCTCAGGCTTTAAAGGGGGAAACATCCTGCACACTAAAGCATTTCATCTCACAGTCTCTTTGTGTAAATTATTGCAAATGCATTTTTGAGGGTTTTACTTTTTTATTGTTATTTATTAAAAGGAAATTTGGAATTTAAACATTAACAGTTCAACCAGTTGTGAGAGTGCATGATGGAATTTAAAAAATATCACAATTATATGTGAATGATTCATTGTAAGTGGACAATTAACTGGCCTATTTTGATCTACCAGAAGTCTTTTTTAATACTATGTTTGTTGAAAAAGCTCATCAGTAATGATTTTACAAGGCATCAGCTTTTGATTTACTTTTGATCATAAAAAAACAAAACAAAGATAGAAAAGACTTGCCACCATTATGTTATTAAAATGTAAAGTACCGAAAACTTTGAAGATAATGGTGGCAGATGATGTAATATTTGGACATAAAAAAAAAAAAAGGGTGTTATCTAGGCTGGTAGAAAGAGTATAAAAAGGCTGTGTTTTTGCTGTGACTTTGGACACTACCATGGAACATGGACTTTGTTTCTGTGGAAATAAAGCATGATACTTTGACATCACAACCCTGAATTCTGCACTTAGTCTATTATATTTTATTTGTTCGTTCTTGTTTCAGTTAGCCACGACATTGACACCCGACACGTGTTCCAGGGATTGCAGAATATCACCAACTATCAGGCAAGGAAAGGCAGGAATATCCAAGTCTCACTTTAGGTTTTTTTTATATAGCACTGCTCTTTAAGCCACAAAATAAGCTTCCTCTGGTTATAAGTACTACGAACTACAGCATATGCTGTTCCTGAACATTTTAATGCTATTTTAACATATTCCCGCCTGAAAAACAATCCGCACATAAACATAACATGCCGGTCAACGCTGCAACTATTTCTGGTGGAAGTTATATCCATAATCGATTTTGCAGCAGAGCCCCCAGGAAACAGGTGGATAAAGAAGAGACGGCAGAAACGTAGATCAGTAAAAGAACAGATACAGCACTAAAAATTTACTCAAATAAAATGACACTGTTTTAAAACTGAAACTACTCAATTACAGTAATGAGAGCATTTGCAATTCGTTACTTTATACCACTGCACTCCAGACACTGTGGACCATCACCAGTTTGAAGACTGAAAAGCTCCCCAGAAGACTCAGCACTACAATACCCACTGCCCTCACACACTTGGAAAACAAAAGACACGTATGTTTGAATGCTGTTTATTGATTATACCTCAGCAATCAACACATTGGTACCATAAAAGCTACCCAACAAGCTGTACAATCTTGGTTTTGGCCAATTGGTACCTTAATGATCAAGGCATTGGACTTTAAGGTTAAAGGTAATGTGTTCCAATCCCACTGCTGGTAGTGCAAGGCCCTTAACCATCAACTGCTCGGTCGCTCTGGATAAGTGTAAATGTGACCTTGCTAACGGGAAGACCCCAGACTGTTAGATTTGGCAAAATATATAATCATAATGATAAATACAGAAATTCAGCAGCGCTGTGTGCTGAGCTCCATGCTCTACACATTCTTCACCCATGCATCATCAACACTAGCAAATCAACTGTCCAAGATACATATAGGTGAGTAAGTTGAGTAAGCAGCTTCAGATTCCAGGGTGTTCACATCACAGAGGATATTAGCATGTGCACTTCTTGAGGCCGAGAAGATTTGCCAAGGAAATCTGGCAAGCTGAATCCTCAGATGCTATTAAAGCCAGAACTTCAGACTGAAAAAACATTTTTTACCTACAGGTCATCAGGCTTGTGAACAACACCCATCCACACTCACTGCAGACACAGATTACCCTTAGACTCTGAGGTGTCTACTACCCAAATCCTTCCCACACTCACTCTCACACACACACACACACACACACACACTGCAAATATCAGCACTGACTACAGACTACCTCTGCATATTTTGCACACACATATACACCTGTTTAAAGTAACTAATCTTTTTCCTCAATGTCTTCTTTTATGTTATAGGTTAAGAGTAAGAAATAAAATCATTCTATGGTGTAAGAGACTGTTTCCTATAAAATTTACAAACATTAAATCTTTTCATGTCTATCATATCTATCACTGGGGTTTTGACAGTACTTATAAAACATTTACAATAAATTAACAACATTCTTACAATACAATTTATTTATGGCATCCAATCAGATTAATCAGCAAATATAAAAAATTATTACATTTTGTGTATGTTTTAATTCCTTGATTCCCTTAAAACCAAAAGATCTGAGACCAAGTAGGATACTCCCTATTCCCAATTTATGTACACAAAGCTCCACCCTCAGAAGTGGTCCAAATGAAGTTAGCATGCTTACCACAATTATATATATGTTTAAACTTCTTTAATTAAATTAGCCATACACAAAAACATACTTGTGTCTAACATGCTTAGCAAGTTCTGACTAAATTGAAAGATTAGCTTTTACTTTTCTAGACACTGTGGTGTAACAGTAAGCACACTAAGCTGGCTAAAGATAATTTTTTTTTTTTTTTTTTTACATGTTCTATATAAGTCTTTTCTAAAATGAATAAAAAAAACATTTTTCTTTTACTTTATGTTCTCTTGTTTAGATATACTGTAATTTTTTTAATATGGAAATTCATTTTTTTGCTTGGTCTTTTCAGTAAGTTAGTCTTAAAAAAATCCTGATATTATTATTATTATTATTATGAGATACTTGTGATATCTTTTTAGCTCCAACTATGATGATAATTCATAATGCTGTAAGCTACATATGCAATATTCCTATTCTAAAAGTTGGAAAAGCAGGCATTGGTCTGTTAAAGGAAGTGTCATTGGCATGATTTACCTATGTGAATAAATGATACATGCATTTTTGTCAATAAATTCTCTTGTACCTTGTATCTGTTTAATACCTGCACCTTCGAGCCTTACCAGGAGCTATACAGTGTGCTGCTGTATAAAAGAACAGTGGCCTCTGCTAATGTGTAATTTAGGTATACTATATTAAAGCCAGAAATAAATGAATAATACTTGCCCAATCTGGATGGTACCAAGCTGCTATGTATTGTACACTTAATAGCATCCTTCACACCACTGTCTCACTGGCCTTTTTATTTTCAAACATAGCATCAGGGAGGGCATGAAGAATGTTTTCACTCAGAACCACCAAGACACAATTTGTTTGCAGTTTCCAGTATGAAGTTTCCATGTGCCGTCTATTTTCATGTCCAAACATTTTCTTTTCAACTCTTTTATTTCATATCTCATTCACCTTTTCTATAATTTCACCTTTCCCTTCTCTACAATTATAGAAGACCTTTATATTTTGGGCTAACACGTTCATTTATATTGTGTAATGATATTTTTAATTGGTATATAGTTAAAAGTATAATAATTATCCATTTTGCGGCAAAAAAAGTAATTTTTTTCTTCAGTATGTTATTTCAGCGCTGTGAAAACTTTCATTAAGTTTTATGGGCGTCACCAAATGCAAATAGTAATTTATGACTACTGGCATTTACAACATATGCACACAAATGTCTAATGTAGAGATTGTGTTTATTTCTCTCATTCTTCTTCTTTCGGCTGCTTCCATTAGGGGTCGCCACAGCGAATCATCCTTCTCCATACCCCCCCCCGTCCTATACATCTGCCTCTTTCAAACCAAACTGCATGTCTTCCCTCACCACATCCATAAACCGCCTCCTTGGTCTTCCTCTTTTCCTCCTTCCTGGTGGCTCCATTCTCAACATTCTCTTACCAATATACCCCATGTCTCTCCTCTGCACATGTCCAAACCATCTCAATCACACCTCCCTCACCTTGTCTCCAAAACGTCCTACATGCGCTGTCCCTCTAATAAACTCATTTCTAATCCTGTCCATCCTCGTCACTCCCAACGAAAACCTCAACATCTTCAGCTCTGCTACCTCCAGCTCCACCTCCTGTCTTTTATCCAATGTCACCGTCTCTAAACCATACAACATCGCAGGTCTCACCAGTCCTATAAACTTTCAGTTTCACTCTCGCAGATACTCTTCTATCACAAATCACTCCTGCTATCACTCTTCTCCACCCACTCCACCCTGCCTGCACTCTTTTCTTCACTTCTCTAACACACTCTCCATTACTTTGCACTGTTGACCCCAGGTACCTGAACTCCTCCACCTTCTCCACCCCTCTCCCTGCAACCACACCACTGCCTCCCTCTCATTCACACACATGTACTCTGTCTTACTCCTACTGACTTTCATTCCCCTTCTCTCCAGCGCATACCTCCACCTCTCCAGGATCTTCTCAACCTGCTCACTACTCTCACCACAAATCACAATATCATCCGCAAACATCATAGTCCAGGGAGACTCCTGTCTGACCTCGTCCGTCAACCTGTCCATCACCACTGAAAACAGGAAAGGGCTCAAAGCCGATTCTTGGTGCAATCCCACCTCCACCTTGAACCAGTCTGTCGTTCCTACTGCACACTTCACTGCACCACCCTCACATCCTTCTCTGACACACCTGAATTCCTCATACAATACCACAACTCCTCTCTCTCACCCTGTAGTACGCTTTCTCTAAATCCACAAACACACATTGCAACTCCTTCTGACCTTCTCTATACTTCTCAATCAACATTCTCAAAGCAAATAATGTGTCTGGTGCTCTTCCTCGGCATGAAACCATACTGCTGTTTACAGATGGTCACCTCTTCTCTCAGCCTGTCTTCCACTACTTTTTCCCAGACATCAATATTTCATTGTGGGAAGCAGATAGACATAAAAATTTGAAAAACCTGAGAGAGAGAGAGAGAGAGAGAGAGAGAGAGTGAGAGAGAGAGAGTAATATAAAGAGAAGAGACACATGTATGTTATTTTAACAAAAAAAAGGCAAAAAAATAAAATTCAATAATCAGCACTTTATTTTATGTTTGGCTGACAGTCCCAAACCCACACCATCATGTTGGTGGTCAGTTCTGAGCCACAAAGCCATATCTAAATAACCCTTAGGCATGCCATAAAAAGCAGTCGAAAACCAGAACACCAGCATATAAAATGACTGGTACTAAAGAAGAAACCACAACACAATCAAGTCGGTAAGTCACCCAATACTTTCCACATTCCTTACTGTGTGTCTCACTTAACCCTGGCTGACCTCAACATGCTCCTTACTGCATCATCACCTTATCCCCATTACCTTATTACCATTGCCTTGTCAGCACTCTCAGTCCTGGGCTCCTGGATGAGTTCATGGCCCCTTGCATCAGCATCAGATAATTTGATATTTGATTGTTTAAGATATGACACCAAACCTTGGACAAAGTCACATTGTAAAAAACATGGTGTAATCATAGCAACAAATCCCTAATCATTATCAGCTTATACTGTGTGTGAACAATAGTTTCATATGGCTGCTCTTGCACAATTCAGAAAGTTTCATCAGGTACAAAGATGTGTGCAAGTGTTCAGTGTATGCAGGTTGCTTTTTTATTCTGCAATGAAAGTTGCATTTTTTTTTACCATTAATTTATTTGCAGAGTTGATGTGTTCAGGGCTGACGGCTGAAATCCATGTTTGATTTTGACTGTTGGGTAGTCTGGTTACATCGTCTCTCCTGTCCATCGTCATAAATACACAGATCAACCATTAAACATTAAAACCACCTGCCTTATATTGTGTAGTTCCCTTTGTGCTACTTAAACAACTGAGTGCTCTAAGACCTGGAGAATATAATAAGTACTGAGTATATAATAAATTCCACACATGTGATTGATGCCACTGTAATGACAATTAATGCTATTCATGTCACCTGACAGTGGTTTTAATGTTATGGCGGATCCAAAATGTCTTAGAACCAAAAAATCTTGACTCCTCCATCCACAAAACTTTCTTCCAGTCATTCACTGTCTAATTCTTGTGCATCTTTTTGCATTTCTTTTTTTTTTTTTTTTTTTTTTTTTTTTGCATATAAAACAAAAGAAAAATGCAGGTGTCAAAAACCTTTTGTTTGAGGGAATTTGGGTACTTTAAATATATTCATATCAAGGTTTGATATGTAGGACAGTGGTTCTGCCTACTTACTTTAAAGAAAGGAAGATTACAGTCTAATTGATAATGTTGTTCAATACATTTATTGATATACTGTTTGTTCAGTGAGCCATCAGAAAAATGTAGATTCACCTGAGTGATTGGCACTGGATCGATGTTCTCCCACTTCCTGTGTCCAGCAGGCAGCACACAAAAAGGGATTTTAAGAGTGGAAAGGCAAAAGATTCATTCCAACTTTCAAACACCTCAAAGCAAACCAAACCCCCTTCATAGCATAGCACAAGGACAAATACAAATGCACAAATGTCAACTGAGCTGCTGCTAATGCTACTGGCACAGCTAACAAGGTTTCCTGCTGAGATAAGCTATTTGCTAACAAAGAGACGCTCAATAGAGTCATTTACACAAATCCACAAAGCCATGCACTCAGCAGAACAGCATACTCTAAGAACTGCAATGCTGTCTGTCTAGTTGCTCTTAATCTAAATTATGTTTCTTTATTGTAATATTTACTGCACATGCATTGCTTTTTACATAATTATGATAATCCTTTATTGTTTTTAATGATTTGATCAGTGATTACAAGTTGATTACCAGTTCACTAAAGGCCAACTTCATATCTTCCTATTTTTATTGGGCTTCTATGATTTTTCCATGCATGCAGTGTTAAAAAGAACACACAGTACAATGATGAACTCTAAATATTTTCCATTTATTGTAACAAAAAGTGTTTCCAGTTGGTGTTAATTAATACCTTCATACAAATCATCCAGCTTCATGTGTTGTTTGGGATAAATCTAATAAAATCTAATCTTCAGATCAGGGGGGACAAGACAGCCATAAGAACAGCACGGGCCAAACGGTCCAGTGCCATCAGAGAGGCGAAGCACGCACACGCCAATCGAATCCATGGCCACGTCCAGGACAGTGAAGACACCGGCTACAAGACAACTTCAACTGCTTGTGACCATGATGCCTCTCTCCCAGATGCGCTTAATGAGTTTTATGCCTGTTTTAAGGTGCAGAACAATGTTCCTCCCAACGACCAGGTGCTTTGTCTATCCATGGCTGAAGTGAGGAACCCACGAAAGTTCGCTGGACCAGACAACTTCCTGATAGAGTGCTTTGGGAATGTGCAGAACAGCTAGCAGATGTCTTCACCAATATCTCCCTGAGCAGCACTGTAGTTCCTAGGTGCCTCAAGACAACGACCATCGTCTCCGTGCTGAAGAAGTCTACAGTCTCCTGCCTCAATGACTATCGTCCTAACATATTATACAGTAGATTTACTAGTCTGCGCTATTTTGTGTTTTGTGTACTTGTCCCACACTGTCTTGTGTTGTGTCTGTTTGCACTGCCTTTTGTCCGCACTCGGTTGCACACGATGCACTTTATGTGGCGAGGACACTTTAGTCCTTAACTCTGTGTTCTGTTATGTAGCTTTATGTTGTGTGATGCTTAAATGTAGCACCAGGGTTCTGGAGGAACATTGTCTAATTTCACTGTGTACATATATGATAGAAATTACAATAAAAGCTTCTTGATTTGACTTGTTTTGGGTTGTGTGATGGCCAGTAACATAGGAAACATCATACAAATGGATGAATGCGGGTTCTACAAGGAGAAGTGAAATAGAAGTCTGACTGCGTTTGTAAACTTTATATCCGTCAGAGTATATTCGCAAATAATTAGGTTAATTGACAGCAGGTCAGTAGCATTATGGGGAATAAAAGGATTATATTAGAGAGGCAGAGTCTCAAAAGTAAAGATGGGCAGAGGTTAACTAACTGTAAAAAAAAAATATGCATATACAAATTGTGTTGCAATTTCAGAATAATGTTCCTCAGCAGAAAATTGGAAGGACTTTGAATATTTCATCTAGAGTACAGAATATCATCAAAAGATTCAAAGAATCTGGAGACATCTCTGTGTGCAAGGGACAAGGGTGAAAATCAATATTGTATCCCTTCAGGCAGAACTGCATTAAAACAGGCATGATTCTGTAATGGGAATCACAGCATGAGCTTAGAAACACCTCCAGAAATCATTGATGAAACCAGGGCTGCAACCAATGATATTTCAGTAAGTGATTAATCAGATGATTTTTTATTTTTTTTATTAATCAGATCAAAAAAACATTTTTAAAATGAGATGTTTTGCTTATTATAACTACTGTATATAAAACGCTAATTCATGGTATTTATGTATAAAAGTGTACTTTCAAAAAATGCAAAAGCCACACATTGAGTTTATCTATCTTTAATTTAGACATTTTAGCATTTGGACGCAATAAAGCTGCTGTAAATCACGTTTGAAAACAACGCATAAGCATTCACTGAAAGCCACAACACAATGTCGGCATCAGCTGCTGGCGGTCACTTGGGGGCCGTGCCCCCCCCCCATAGAGGTTGTAGTGCCCCAACACAGTTTTTAATTCATTTAATATATATCAAGAATAATTTAAATAAATTAAACATTGAACATTTCATGATTTTAAATGTAATAAAAATGAGAAATTACAGTAGGTTTTTTTATGAAAATAAACCTGTTTCTTGGATTGGTTGCGTTGTGGCGTCTCATTGGTTATAACGTCTTTAGCACATTTTGTGTACACGGAGAAAAGTCTTGACACTACCAACACGTCTTTTTCACAGCAATTTATGAATCGTGTAAAATATGGATGTTAGCAAATTGCTCGTCAGTTCTGATTATTATTAGCAAGTTATCGTTGCTGATTGTGTGCCCATTGTTAGTTATGGTCTGGCGCCAGCTCTGGATTTAGTGTTTGTTCGCACTGTTTAAATAAATCCATCACTATGTTGGGAGCGAGGTGATCGCGCAACCAGTGCTTGTGATTCACGGCAGAACAGATCAAGTGCGACTGTCCCAAAGTTAGCAAACAGACAGTTTACACAATAGCACTAAGCTATACAATATGCACATGTTAAGAATATACTGTTTTTGCTTACCGTGTTTCTCCTTCATCCGTGACTTGGACGCACACTTCTTTCTGCTGCTGGTTGACCCTGTACTCTCCACCATTTCACAAGCGGCTGTGTTATCTTGCCGTCACACAAACCCGTAACTTGAGCAACCCAACTAATCGATAACGCCATTCGTTGACAACGATAAGCGATTATTTATAAGCGATTATTATTGATTAGTTGTTGTAGCTTTACTGTGAAAACAGTTTTCTGTGTCATCCACAAACGCAGGTTAAATTTCTACCATGTAAAGAAGAAGCCATACGTGGACCAATCCACTGCAGCTGATCTCTCTGGGCCAACTGCAATTGGAAATTCTTTTTGGAAAACATGAAAGTCAGACTAAAGAGAAGAGGGACAACGTGGCTTTTTAACAGTGCTCAATTCAAAAGTCTGCATGAAATGAGTGGCTCCCTTTGAAAAGGCACCATCAGTGGTGCACTACAGATCTTTCACCAACTATAAACACTGGGCACATCATGAAATGAAATATAAGACAAAGAAGACCATAAACTGTTAAGCAGGTAGAATTTTGTATCAGATATGGATGGACATATTGACGATTCCTTTCCAAAACACTCCTCAGTTCTCAGACTAATACAGACTTGTTAAAAGAAGAGGAGATGCTAGTAGTAATCATGGCCCTGTCACAACGGTTTTGTGATCTTACCATCAAAATCAAAATTACCTTTTTCTTTTTTTTTTCCCCAATTACATTTATGTTTTCTATGGTCTATTGTTTATGGGTTTATGAGATTTGCAAACTGCTGCATTCTGTTTTTATTTACAATTTACACACTTTAGAATTAAGTTCAGTAAATCTATTAATAGTGTTAATGAGCAACATTTTGTTAAACAATCAAAAGATTTTATCCTGTTATCAATGCATTGCTGTGAAAATATTTTGATGAAATGCATACTATGCACTCTTTCTCACACACACACACACACACACACCTACCTATCTGTGAGAAAGTAAGGTTTTATAATCTCCCTATGAGCAAGTTACTGACTTTTACTTCAGTAAAAAGTAGTCATTACTACTACCTGTTTCAGGGTCACGCAGGTAACTGAATGAAATTGAAGAATTTTAAATGTTACGTAATGAATGTATCCAGGCTGAACATCCACCATACAGAACACAAGCACAGAAAAGATGATGACGATCAGGTGATCAGAAATGTCTCTGTTCTCAGTCATGACTCCCTCTGTCTCATCCACCTTAACCCCATACTCATTGTTAGCTTCGTAAACTAGTCTACGTCTGTGGCTTTTTCCAACTTTCTCACTGAACTTGTGGTATCCAACTAAAGAGACACTGGGACAAAACAGAGCAGATGTGAAATTATTGTTTATTTAGACATGATTAATTCAATATTAAATAGCTGCACCAAGTACGAA
>JAAIIK010000097.1:2987904-3015166 GCA_014706435.1 Silurus glanis
AGAGAGAGAGAGAGAGAGAGAGAGAGAGAGAGAGAGAGAGAGAGAGAAAGTCAAAGGAGAATGTCCAGTCTGATTTGCGCTGACAAATGAAAGAGTACCTCAACCATGGTGAACAGAAAAGCATCTCAGAACAAAAGAAAATGTCAAACCTTGAGGTGGATGAACTACAACAGCAGAAGACCACATCAGGTTCTGCTCCTGTCAGCCAAGAAGAGTAATCTTAGACTACAGTGGGGTCTATAAAAAAAACCTATATCACACAGAAAAACTTCCTAAAAGTATAAAGGTCCTATTACACACACTGTCAATCATATGCTGAGTCTTAATGTTGCATTTGCAGTGTCCTAAGAAAGTGCTGATTAAACACACATGGTAAAAATTCAATGAGGCAAAAAAAACAGTTCACTTGCTGACCATCAGGCAGAAGAAGCACCAGAGGCTGTTGTAGAGGAGACATGATAGAGCAGACATCTGACAGAAATTGATTTGTAAGAGATCTGGGGTAACCTGCAAACACCTTGGGGATTTCAAGGGGGAAATGCGTGAAAATGACATAATAATTGGGACAATTCAGTTTCCAGTTTTAGTCTCTTGCAATCTCCTATTAGTTGCCACTCCACTCAAAGTTGGATCATGCCACTGCAATACTGGATAATATGATTTTGGTGATTTTTATTTAATAATAAAAATATGGCTTTAGTTAGCACAGGTCATAACAGTACTAAAAAGAACTGAAGAAATACAAGACTGAAACAAAGTGTCTTTTTTTATTATTACTTTTATATGGACCGGTTTTTATAATCATTAATACTAGAACATGGAATGGATTAGCATTAATGAAACCTTTTTAAGTTTTTATTCTTGATTACTAACCTGGAGTGTTAAAAAAAATTAATAAATAAAAAATAAAAAAGACATTAAACCATAGCTGCCCAACTAAATGTTAAATTAAATGTATGCCTTGACTCTTCTGTTACCACCAAAACAGTTTGTTGCAAGCTGCAAAGAGTCAATGTTCATGATTGGCTGCTATAGCAAAACCTTTTATCTGTGAGAGTTATTGTGTAAAGAAGCCTCATAGAAGCTTACTACCTGAACTGTTGTGTGCCCATAGTGAAGGATGGGGGTAGATCAGTGATTGATTAGGCTGCAATATCATATTCTTTTGGCCCACTTCTTACTGTTTATAATGCTGGATTGGTGAGTCACTGCTAAGGACTACCAAACCATTCTGGATGACCATGTGCACCCAGTGTTCAAGAATTGTACACTGAATGTGATGCCATGTATCAGGACAACAATGCACCAATACACACAAGCAAGACGAGTGACAGAGTGGTTCGATAAACACGAAAGTTAAACATCTTCCATTCCCTGCACAATCACAAGGTCAGAATATGATTGAACCTTTTGAGGTGTTTTGGAGAAATGAATCAGGAAATGTTTTCCTGCAGCAGCATCACATAGACACTATTCTGCAAGAGGAATGATTTTAAATTACTCTGGCCACTGTGCAGGACCTGTATCAATCATTCCCTACAGAAATTAATGCTGATACAAAAGGAAACCCTACACCATTTTTCATAATTTTCTGCAGTCTAAAATCTGGTGTTTCGGGTTTCCTTGTCCACTGCCTGTTGATCAGTTAACTGTATTTATTAGGAGTGACAGTGAATTTTTTTAAAGGTAATCAAAAACTGCTTTGGTTACAGTGGATCAACTGCATTCATGTCAGTTTGTCACTATCATTTTACTGATGTAGGCCTGCTGCTATTGATTCTTGTACTTGAGTAGATTTTTCTGATATCTGTACTTCACTATTTATTTTTCTGACAGCTTTTTACTTTTTCACATTTATTGAATTTTTTTGACAAATATCTGTACTTATTTAAGTTTTAATCTATTTTGTGACATGATCAATATTTTTTCTTCTCATTGCACGGCATTTTCAGCCCATCAACCTATTAGTCATTAAGCGGCTTTTTCAACCTGCCACTGGTGTATCATTTCATGATTTTCACACACCACAGATGTAGGCTAGTTTCCAAGATAAAAATAAGCAAGACAGAAGGCAACAAGATGTCTGGGTAACTTGGATGAGACAGAGGGACTCTTGTGTTCTATATCAGTGGTCCCCAACCTTTTTTGCGCCACGGACCGGATTAATGTCAGACAATATTTTCACGGACCGGCCTTTAAAGTGTGGCAAAAAAATACAACAAAATAAAATGATATTTTCTAAATATAATAATAAACGTGAATCCACTGTGTTGTTTTTTGTTCATTTTGCTCGCTTGGGGGTTTGAATTTAGCAGTAATGTATTATGTGTTAGCGACCGGAGCAGCTCCTTTAAGAAGGTAGCGGATGGAGGTAGGACATGTGACTGAGGCATCATGACATAAATCAAGAGTGAGTCATAGACAGATGTGGTGGAGAGAATCTGGTAATTTTCCAAAATAAAACATTGTTCAGAATCAGATAATAAAATAAAACGGAAATAATGTAAGTTATGTATTCTTTCTGTGTGGCCCGGTACCAATTGACCCACGGGGGTTGGGGACCACTGCTCTATATAGTGGATCTTCAGCCTGGATACATTCATTATGTAACATTTGAAATTCTTTTGTATTAATATATTAATATGATGTGAGGTTCAGTTTCCAGCGTGACACTAAAACAGGTAGTAATAATGGCTACTTTTTACTGAAGTACATGTCAGAGCCCAAACTTCTTTAACTTTGGTGAAAAAGTGTAGTCAGTAATTCAACTTTTACCAGAGTCTTTTAAAACATGAGTATTTTTACTTCTAGTTGAGTGAAGGATGCGTGTGCTTTTGCCATCTCTGTCAAAATGTGTACTTTCTTCAAACAGCTTTAAGACTACATATTTAAAATGGTGATGGTGTGTTTAAGATTGAGTTTAGATTAGTGATCACTGATTAGAAACCAGTTTACTCACAATGCGCTTTTATTTAATAATCCACACAGTGCTTTTACCATCCAAAATATCACGATAACCACAAATAATGAGCATTTACAAGCTTTTGTCTCTATAATCACTATACATGTATTTGGTAAATACTATATTCGCTGAAAACATTCTAATATTACTAACAAATTTCCTTAATTCCCTAAGTATAATGAGGAGTTCTAATGTTTGTCTTGAGGCTAAACTGATCAGTTTGTTTACAGAATTGTCTGTTCTGTGCACAAACCAGGTGCTGAATGAGGAGGAGTTGACAGGAAAAAAGGCAGAGCAGAATACTTTGTTAGAAAAGGGTTTGTATTAAATTTGACCAAGATGGTTAAAAAAAAAACCATGGTGCTCTGTTAATAAATCACAGTGTAAACATGATAGCAAATGAGTAATGGTCTAAAACTGGCTCATACTTGCCACTTCATGAGTAAAGACATGGAAAGACAGTGATTAACTCTGAATCTGGCTGCCAAACTACAGCTGCAAGTCAACCTTGATGAGAACATGTCTCAGGCATGATCTGAAGCAGAATTTGCAGCCAGGGAACCTCTGGGCCGAAATTAACATGCCACACAACCACTCTGGGCAATTCTGTCCCAGATTACAAACACAGCAAAGAATTTCTTAATGGATGCTTACATCAGGCAGTACCTGTTACCAGGTATATAAATGTCTGTAAAAGGCAAAGAAACCAATACACTATTGAACGACAAATAACACCAACATATTTAAACAGAAAGCACTTTTTTATATTCCTCACAATCATCCACAAACAGAGACATTCTACACAACTCTGTACTTCAAATGTTGTGTCCATGTGTTGGAGAAGAATTACTGTATATATGGATGTTTAGGGTCAGGTGTCCACAAACTCGAACCATTTGAGAGTGACTTGATTTGGGCAAAAATAATTAGTCACTATACAAGCATTATGAATTGAGAAACGCTTTGTATACACAAGTGACGAAACCAAAGTTACACGAAATTTTAAAGGTGTGTTTTTTTGTACATTAAGTCTAATAATAAGGAGGGTTTAGCATTTTAATGATTCTTTTTAATCTGCCTGCAGCTGAAAGTATAGAATCGAAAAGACTATTTTAAACTAGAACTTTGTGTGTGTGTGTGTGTGTGTGTGTGTGTGTGTGTGTGTGTGTGTGTTATATATATATATATATATATAATCTGAGCTCTGCATGTCAAACATCTCCCAGCTGTTTAGAATGAAATCCTAAACTTACCTTATTAGAATATGGAGGTCTCGCCAGATTAATCCCGTCTTTAACGAGTTTATCCCTGATCATGATCTTCAACTTTAGTTTCGGGTAGACCAGAAGCTCCCTTCTTCTCAGGGTCAGGTTTCCCAGGTGTGACCCGGTCATGCCAATTTGTTCTGTCCACGATCTGGATTGTCTCAGGTTGGGGATCAGTGGCTCTAAGGTGAAATAAAGCCCTGAGGTGGTCTTCTTCTTCTCCTCGTCTTTCAGTCTTGTCACGGCGTCGTGAATCCGTTGTCGGTGGTGAGGTATGAACACGCCGATGGCGTCCAGGTCTGGGTCTCCGATCTGTTTACAAACTTCTAGATCGTCGTAGCCGTTATCGACAAAGGCTTCAACATACTGGCAGAGTTGAAGCGTTTTCAGCCACTCGTACACGATGCTGGGACCAGTGCGCATCATGGTGTCACAGCAATGTTAGTGTGTGTGTGTGTGTGTGTGTGTGTGCAGTCAAACCTGAATTAGAATGCTACCTGAGTAGTTGGGTGGGGTGTGCACGAGAAGCTCTAAACTACACGTGTGTGTGTGTGTGTGTCAGACTCACATTTTGCGCTTTCCCTTTCAGACAGTGCACAAGCGCCAGTGCAAAGCTGTCAGGTGTGTAAGCTTGTTGAACTGAAATCAAAACAAATGTCAGTCAAAGAAAAGAAGAAAATCTCCATGAGCGACCGGAGGAGAGTTAACGATACACACACAATGTTCAGGTTGTATCTCGTCTCTTCTCAGAACATCACCTTCCTCCAGACCTCCTCTCCGTTAACCTGCTGCACAGCTGATGTTTATTCACGTGTCGCCGAAAAGCAGTTGATTTGTCACTTATACATCCACAAACACTCCGAAAACAAATTCCCGTTTTCTTACAGTTCCACCTTCTTCTCCTCTGCGCTTGTAGGGGGTTTCGGGTTGTCAACTTTGTTCGGTCCAATTATTTTTTGAAGCTTGTAATCCTCCTCCTTTTGGAAAACAATCTCGCGTGTAGGTTTGGCACGCGCAGCCGCTGATGAATGAGCAGCGCGAGCGCCCTCGTGTTTCCGTGGCAGCTGCGCAGTGAAATCACGGCGCTGCACACGAATCATTAACACCGGTTTGTGTGAAGATCCTGTGCGTTCAGACCAAACTTTAGTTCCTGTTTCACGAGCAGAAAGTCCACCACGCGCTCTCACGGTGAGGGTTTATTTCCTACAACCTTATTCCCCAAGTGCATTCTGGAGCGCACGTTCCTGGGTATGTGACGGTTTTATTGCGCCCCCTGTCGGTGTAGATTTGGGACGAGTACGTCACATTGAGTTCGCACTGCAGACTCCGTCCCAGGTTTGAGGTACCTTCAGAATATGACCCACTTTATTAGGAACACTTATCAGTCATGTGGCAGCAGCACCATGCAACAAATTCATGCAAATACAGTTAAAGATCATCAGTTAATGTTCACATTAAACACCAGAATGTCCAAAAGAAGTGATCTTTAAGAATCTAAAGCAATTAAAAGGCTTTACTTTATTTATCATATTTGTAGAACTGTGAGACCTGTGATGTTGTATGGTTTAGAGACAGTGGCATTGAGTTAAAGACAGGAGGTGGAGCTGGAGGTAGCAGAGCTGAAGATGTTAAGGTTTTCGTTGGGAGTGACGACGATGGACAGGATTAGAAACGAGTTTATTAGAGGGACAGCACATGAAGGATGTTTTGGAGTCAAGGTGAGGGAGGTGAGATTGAGATGGTTTGGACATGTGCAGAGGAGGGACATGGGGTATATCAGTAGGAGAATGCTGAGGATGGAACCACCAGGAAGGAGGAAAAGAGAAAGGCCAAAGAGGAGGATGATCCGCTGTGGCGCCCCCTAATGGGAGAAGCCGAAATAAGAAAAATACTTTATTTATCATATTCTGTTGATTAATGCCAATAACCAAGGCTCTGAAATTAATTAGACCTTTCTAGAGAATAAAATATGCAATCTTTATTTTAATCATATGACTACAGATGCAATGAGAGCTAATTAAGTTGCTTGCTTGAAGTATTCCTTGAGGTAAGAGGAAAAGAAAAGTTTATCTGGATTTAAGATGTGCCATTTTCCATTGGTTTTAGTAATTACTATGCAATATTGTTTAATTGTTTGATCAAATAAACAATCATGGTTTAATTTGTATTGTATCCCAGTGTTTTTGCCAACATAACAAAAATCCAAAAAGTTGGGAGACTGTGTAAAATGTGAATATAAATAGAATGCAATGATTTGCAAATCTCATTATCCCATATTTTATTCAGAATAGTACACAGAAACATTTTTAAACAGAGAAAATATGCTCAATTTTAATTTGATGGCTGCAGCACAGGTCAAAAATAAAAACAAAACGGTGAAGGAACATTTGAGAAAATAACTAGGTTAATAACATTGGCAAAAGATCAGTGGCATCAGTGGGTGTATAAAAAGAATCTCTCAGATTGGGTGGTGATAGAGGCGATAAGCGGAGGCGGAGGGAAAACTCGTTTTTTACTATCACTCCTGTACACTACGTATCCCTAAACTTAAAAATTTTTACTTTTTCTTCTTTGCTTATCTTAATTTTCGTCACAATCTTCGCTTTCTGGCTTCGATTCGCCATCTAGCAGCGGCGTCTCAAGCTCGTAGCTCAAGTTTTTGCTCGTGTATCAAAGCAAAAAATCGACCAAGTGACCGCTCGTATCTCAAAAAACTCGTATGTTAGGGCACTCGTATGTCGAGGTACCACTGTTGTGGAAGAATAACGTCCTTCAAATATAATTGCAGAAACTTTGAATATCTCAGCCTCTACAGTACATAATACTATCAGAAGATTCTGAGAATCTGGAGAAAGCACTGTTCACAAGGGACAAGAGGATTGACGTGAAGACGAGTGGTGTTTGTCGTTTTCACTTTGGTGCCTTTCTCTGGGTTAATGGAGAAAAAAAATACCTTGGGAAAGAAGAAAAAAGGGTGCCTATTAATATTTAGAAAGCTTCAATATAAACAAAAACAACTTCACAATCTTTTAATCTAAGGTAGCTGATGCAGTGGCTTGGGAGTTAAGGGACTTTCCTTTAAACTGATCAGCCCTTGTTACAAAGTATTTACCTTTTTGTTAGGTTCATACTTCATGTCAAGTCAGGTCAAGAAGCTTTTATTGTCATTTCAACCATATATAGCTGACTCATTACACAGTGAAATGAAACAACGTTCCTCCTGAACCCTGGTGCTACATACAACAACAATCACAGAAAACAAATTCATATTTTCAGCATCTATAATACCATCATCGGCCACGAGAGACAGTACATGCAATGTAAACAAAGATGGCTGACCACTTGATTGTCCAGGAGCGAGCTTAGATCGCAGCATGCTATTTAGTGTGGAATTCCTTTGTTTTTGTGCAGAGATGGTGCTGTACAGAGAAAGTGAGAGACAATATCTAGAGACAAAATCTAGAGACAATAAAAAATTGTCATGCAAAGCTGTTTGAGTAAACTGGTTGATTTGTATTAGAAGTATGGATTTTATTACCCATTTTTAATGCCTAGTTACTTTTCACCCACCCTGTATATTGACATGAAAGAGCCACAATTTCTTAAAATATAATTAAATAAATTATCTTGTATTGAATTAAATTAATTGAGATTGATATAGATTGCAATGACTGCTGTTTACACTCACCGTTTCCCACATACCTTCTATTAGCATTGCTAAAAACTTTAAATGTCGATTAATGAATTTGAATGTCGATTAACACTGTGATTCTACCATTTTTAATGGCCGAAGGAGGAAAAGGAGAGGAGGAAGACGTCTACAGAGACAGCAGGAAAAAGAGAAGTGTAGGAGAGTGGCGGTTTGGGTTGGTACATTAAATGTTGATACTATGACTGGTAAAGGGAGAGAGGTAGCTGATATGATGGAGAGGAGAAAGGTAGATATGTTGTGTGTTCTGGAAGTTGAAGGGGTGATGATAAATGTCATCAGTGCCTATGCTCTGCAAGTGGATTGTGAGATGGAGGAAAAGGAAAATTGTGTCAAAAGTATGTGAGGGTGGTGCAGGACATGTATGAGAACCATGTGACAGCAGTGAAGTGTGCAGTAGGAACGACAGACTGGTTTAAGGTGGAGGTTAGTTTGCATCAAGGATCGGCTCTGAGCCCTTTCCTGTTTGCAGTGGTGATGGACAGGTTGACGGGTGAGGTCAGACAGGAGTCTCCGTGGACTATGGTGATTGTGGATGATATTGTGATTTGTGGTGAGAGTAGGGAGCAGGTGAAGAAGAGCCTGGAGAGGTGGAGGTACGTGCTGGAGAGAAGGGGAATGAAAGTCAGTAGGAGTAAGACAGAGTACATTTGTGTGAATGAGGGGGAGGGCAGTGGAGTGGTGTGGTTGCAGGGAGAAGAGATGGAGCAGGTGGAGGAGTTCAGGTCCTGGGGTGAACAGTGCAAAGTAATGGAAAGTGTGTTAAAGAGTGCAGGCAGGGTGGAGTGGGTGGAGAAGAGTGACAGGAGTGATTTGTGATAGAAGAGTATCTGCGAGAGTGAAAGGTAATGTTTATAGGACTGTGGTGAGACCTGCGATGTTGTATGGTTTAGAGAGAGTGGCATTGAGTAAAAGACAGGAGGTGGAGCTGGAGGTAGCAGAGCTGAAGATGTTAAGGTTTTCGTTGGGAGTGACGAGAATGGACAGGATTAGAAATGAGTTTATTAGAGGGACAGCACATGTAGGATGTTTTAGAGACAAGGTGAGGGAGGCACGATTGAGATGGTTTGGACATGTGCAGAGGAGGGACATGGGGTATATCGGTAGGAGAATGCTGAGGATGGAACCACCAGGAAGAAGAAAAAGAGGAAGACCAAAGAGGAGGTTTATGGATGTGGTGAGGGAAGACATGCAGGTAGTTGGTTTAAAAGTGTCAGATATAGAGGACAGGGGGGTATAGAGACGGATGATCCACTGTGGTGACCCCTAATGGGAGAAGCAGAAAGAAAAAGAAGAAGATTCTACCATTTAAAAAAAATAATATTTATCTGATACCTTAAAAATGTATTTAGTCATAAATTTAGTGACACAAATTGTAAATAACTGTAGATCCAATTGCAGCCATGTTTCTTGCTTGGTATATAATTTAGGTTACACCAGACAGACAACAATTTCTATTGAGTGTGAAGAGTACTTTTGATTACTTGGCTACAGTGGTCAGAGAGCATACTACTGCAGCCCGCGTCTGTTGCAAACTGTATAAGCTTAATATATTTGCATGGATTCACTAGACTTTTTTTCTTAGATTTAATAATGACTAAGAACATGTACAAAATAGACCTTTCATGAAACATTGGACATTGTAAGGAAAGGTCAGCCTAAACACTCCAGAACCTTTTTCATGAACCCTTTATACTTTTTCGTTTCTTTCTCATAAAATATGCACAAAAAAGCAATTTGCTTTCATTTTAATTTACCAGGAAAACCAAAATACACAATTTTTTTTTAACAATGCATGGGAAATCCGGGTTCATTTTATGAGGATAATATTAATGCTTCTGTTAGAAATGATGTAGAGCTTATGCAGCTGTGGCTGCCATGATAGGAGACTTGTTGAATTGTATTAATTGGGTTTTTTGCCTTAGTAATGGCATTAATTCTCTCCAATTGAGATACCTGTCTGTTATACAGTGCACATTTCTCTATAATATATATATAATAACCATTTACAAACTAAGCAATCTTATTTTTATTTTAGTCTTTATTCCAAACATAGTATCATAAAAATACTGATGACATGTATTGCAAGTAGTTTGTAAGGATGGTCAGATCTCTTCATGAGGTCAGACCCTGAGAACTGCCATGCAACAAAACAAACTTTTTAATCTAAGGAGAGGATTTCTTTAATCTGAGGAAAGAAAGCCATTTGTTCAGCTGCCCTTTCACCAATCATTTAGCCCCCCCCCCACTAAAGCTACTATACTTGAATACTGTAAAGGTTCCCTGGTGGTCTAGTGGTTAGGATGCGGCGCTCTCGCCGCTAAGGCCCGGGTTCGATCCCCGGTCAGGGAACCAACCCCAGCCATTAGGGTTGCACAAGCCTTAGTGCCGGTCCCAAGCCCGGATAAATGGGGAGGGTTGCGTTAGGAAGGGCATCCAGCGTAAAAACATGTGCCAAATCAAACATGCGGATGGTCTGCTGTGGCGTAGGTTCCCTGGTGGTCTAGTGGTTAGGATGCGGCATTCTCACCGCTGCGGCCCGGGTTCGATCCCTGGTCAGGGAACCAACCCCAGCCACTTTCAGTGCCGGTCCCAAGCCCAGATAAATTGGGGAGGGTTGCATTAGGAAGGGCATCCAGCGGAAAAACATGTCCCAAATCAAACATGTGGAGGATCCGCTGTGGCGACCCCTAACGGGAGAAGCCGAAAGAAAGTTTTATACTTGAATACTGTAATATTACATTTTAGGAATGTATGAATTTTACCTTTACATGTTTGGTATTATTTTAAATGTCTCACTGTGATTGGAAATATGATCTCAGCCCCATATAAGTAGAACAGACCAAAAATAAAGATCTCAGGTTTTGAGGAAATTCTGTCCTACTGATTTGAAGGTTGTCCTGGAGAAGATCCTTATCAGGTGTTGGTTTTCACTCTAGGTAGTATTTGGTTTTTAGGGCACCTCTTGGCCCAAGAAAGGGTTTGCAAACCTTTTATTACTTTGAACTTATGAGTGTTTATGATGGTTTGGGTATTTAAGGAGATTTGGCGAAATACTCAGAGAAGCATTCTGTAGTCAGAACTTCCTACTGTGTGTGTCTATGGCCAGGTACATTGACTCTAACAATTCTTTTGTAAACTGCATTGCTAAACTATTTGGTTTTATGCTGATCATGTTGTGTAACTTTCATAAATTGTTTGTTTTAGATTTGACATTTGTTTATTGATTATTGCCTAGCAAATAAATGTAAAATTCTTGATTAACTCAAACATTTCCTGAAATCATTTATACTGTATCTAGTTGATTATGACGCCTCGTGTTATCACAAATCTAAAATCAGCATAGTACAAACGAGGGCGGGCCGTGCATTTGGTACCTGGGCCTTCAGTGGGGACTTACCCGACGTAATCCACCTCTTAATACCACCACAATTCAATTCAATTAAATTAAATATAATTCAATTCACAATTCACATTAATAATCTTCCAGAAATTATGATATTAAATAGATCTCCGTCTGACCCTGCAGAGCTTGACTGGGCCACTGAATACCTAGAATCAACGTTATGTTATACTCTAGATCAGGGGTGTCAAACTCAAATTCACAGTTGGCCAAAATTAAAAACTGGGACGAAATCGCGGGCCAAACTCAATATTTATTGAAAAACTGACTGCAATTGTGCATGTTTTCCGTCTCTCCAGATGTATAATGTTGAACCTTTTCATATCGAAACAAACTTTAGTTTTGCATAAACATTGAATCTGGAACAACCAAAGTTTAATATTATAAACACATGAGAAATTACATTTAAAATAAAACACACATCGGTGGTATTTGTTTCTTATTATGTCACTCTCTCTATATATATCTATAGACTTTCTAATTCCTTTTTAATGTAAATCTTTTTTCACAGGTGTAGCCAGGCAAGCGCCTACCAGTAGGGGTGTGGTTGGCTAATTATCCCAAGACTTTTTAAGCAGGCACTGGGCAAGAGGCCTTGAAACGTGGGCCCTGTTTTAAAAGCACATGGGATATAGTGCTGCTTTGGTTGGTTGTGTTTGAAGTTGCCCTAGAGGAGGTAGGCCAAGTTTGTTACTTTAGTTTGTTTAATTTGTTTATTTAGAGGGATTTATTTTGATTGTATGGGAAAATTGTTTTTGTTTATTTAGATGCAGATAAATTGAGCAATGCTGACTGTGTATGTTGACAGCTGCTGGTGTAGGTAAATATATGGGCTTTGTCTTATTTGTTTAAATAAGATGGCATGAAAGGTTTTATTTGTATATCTCTTTGGGAATGTGTTTTGATTCGGATCTGGATAAATGCTTGAACATCAACTGATTGTTATCTGCTATCTGCCAATGAAGGTACATTATTTAATATTTTAATTAAATAAGTGTGTAGTTGGTAGCCATGGTTTTAAATGTTTAGTGTTTTAAAGCATATGATGTATTGTTAATTTTTGTTTTTCTGTTTTAGATTTGTCAATTGCTGTTTCTCCCTTGTTGTTGTTTGGTCCCCCTGGCTGGCTGGTCTCAGGAGTGTGCTGCATGGTGGCAGCACGTGTATCGTGTGAATTGTTTGTGTACGAGTCCGGTTGGCCGGGGCTTTTTTTTGTATTCTTTTATTCTTATTGATGGCACCTTCCCAGCCTTATGTCGCTAGCTTAACTCATGGTGCTTGTCTTTTGTGTGCGTGTGTGCATCCCTTTGTGTATGGGATTTAATTTTGCTGTGTTTCTTTGTAGTTATGAGTGAAGGGTTATGTTTTGAGTTGTGTATTATTTGAATTGTGGTTATTTCTTTTGAGTGTTTAATGTAAGAGGGATGTCCCCCTATGCCTAAAGGTTTGCCACACGCAACGAAAGCAGTTATCATAGCGAGAGATTTGAGCTGGCTGTTAACCTCTTTGAGAGCTGGGACTAATTTTGGATGAGCTACTGGTATCAATTATTTTATGTTTAGGTGTTTGATTGTTGTGTATATTATTTGCTGTCCTATTTTGCAATACATTTTTGTACCTTGAGCCATCTGAAGGGTTTTGTTTTTGGGCCTGTGCTCTAAAGTTTTTTCTCCTTCAAATTCGTTTTGAAGGGGTGGCGTAATGCTACACAGGGCAACAACACGATTAAAATAATAATAATTTTCTTTAATTAAAAAAAGCTATCTTTTAACTATTACCAGTCCATGCCTTGAAGTAGGAAAAGTGCATAAAGACAACATTCATTCAAGCTCAGTTTTTACACTCTGATTTACTCTGATTGGTTCAAACCAATTTGCATCAATTTCTGGGTTTAGGCTCTGAGCTGAGGAAATCCTCAGGATTGAGTGATGTTCATCACAGAGACTCCTGAGTGGTGTTTTGTTCATCTTCATTAAAGAGAACAGTTGTTCACACAGATGTGCTGCTGAACATAGAGAGTATTTGAGCAGCTTGGACACGGAGTTGGAGCATTGTGTCGGGGAGGAAACGTGGAAACTGTGCAGCACACACAGAGTCGTACTTTGACTTGAGCGCGTCACTACACTGGAGTTCAATCAGCTCCATTTGAAGGTTGTTTGATGTGCTTTCCATGTCAACCACAAACAGATTACTGAGCAGTTCAAATCTGCATTTCTGGGCTTCAAAGTCGGTAAATCTCCGGGTAAATTCTGCGCTGAGTACGCAGAGTTTTTCAGCGGTCTTGACTGACGTGCAACCGCACTAACAAAGCATTCTGGGATATGTAGTATTAGTGGTGTATGCGCTATATACTGGCGGGCAGCTCTAATACACATTTAATATGATCTCGCGGGCCAAATATAATTACACCGTGGGCCTGAGTTTGACACTCCTGCTCTAGATGATGTAGCTCCCCTTAAGACCAAAATGATCAGGGAGAAAAAAATTAGCACAGTGGTATAATCATACGCGCACCTTAAAACAGATCACTCGGAAATTAGAACGTGAATGTTAAAGTGTGGTATTTTCATGTAAAACAGGAGTCCATATTCTTTGAACTGACCCAACGGGGTCTGCCTTTATTATACAGTCTGCAAACACCGTGTCCTAACCGAGACTGACTTCTTCTCTTACTCCCTGCCTCACCGCCTAGGATGGCCCTTGTTCGCCCCCTAGTGGCAGATATAACCTGAACAGACATTACAATAATTCCATATTGTTACATCCTTTCTCTTTCAGAAAGTTTTCTTTTCCCTGAAACACATTGCAAACATTAAATGCAAATAGAAATGTACTTTCAAATGTACAAGTTTTTTTTTTTTTTTTTTTTTTTTTTAAATAAATGCCATTACCCAACATAACAAAATGGCTTTAACATCTCAAACACTTTACATTCCATTTCTCTTTTTTTTTCTTTTCCAAACGTCACTTAAATGCCAGTTCAAGTAGCAAAGTCCTTGTAGCGTTGAGGCTGACGAACAGCTCCTACCACATCTGGTTGTCCTCGTCACATCACTGTTACAGGTATCGCTCTGAGTTTGAGGGCACTGCTGGGATATTACAGTGTCTGTATGGGTACCCGGAGTGTTTACTGTCTCTATATCAACAACCTCCGTTTGAGGAACAACATGGGCGCGTCTGAGGTGTCTACGGTTCCTCCTGAGAACTGCACCCGAATCCATTTCAACCTCATATGATCTAGAGTCAACCGGTCTTTTCACCTTGCCCAGCTTCCATTTGGTGTGTGGCTCAAATGGCTGCACTCTGACAGTGTCACCTGATCGTAGGGCATCTAGATCCCTGGCTGATCGGTTGTAGTATGTACATTGACGCTGTTGGTTGTTAAACAGTGCCTGCTCCACTTGAACCACTTGAGGCTGAAGAAGGCTGTTTTTCGCCGGCAACAGAGACCTCGTTCGACGGTTCAGCAATCTTTGAGCTGGGCTGCTCTCCAGTCCTTGTGATGGTGTGTTATGATGGTCCAAGAGCGCGAGATAGGGGTCTTGTCCAGAAGCCTTGGCTTTGTGTAACAGTCTCTTTGCAGTTTTAATGGCAGACTCTGCCTTGCCGTTACTCTGTGGGTAACCTGGTGACGAGGTTTTGTGGTCAAATTCCCACAGTTGGCTGAATCTTTGGAACTCTTGTGATGAGTATTGAGGTCCATTGTCTGAGACTACTGTGTTGGGAATGCCGTATCTAGCAAAATGTGCTTTTAGCTTCTTTATCACCGTAGTAGCTTTTGTGTCTGGCAAAAAGTCTATTTCCCAAAAATTGGAATAGTAGTCGACTGTTACATGGTAGTTTTTGTTATCAAAGTGAAATAGGTCAACGCCTACTTTGGCCCATGGCCTGCTTGGCACATCGTGTGGGATGAGCGTTTCTCTGTGCTGTTTGTCATCCACTGACCTGCAGATGTCACAGCGAGCTATGTGTGTCTTTATGTGGTCATTCATGCCAATCCAGTAGACACATTCTCTGGCCCTTCGTAGACATCCTTCTGCCCCGAGATGTGAGGAGTGCAGGCGACGGGTGATGTCTTTCTGCAGTGATAATGGAATAACAGCACGTTCACCTCGAAACACAATGCCGTCCTGATAACTTAATTCCTCCTGGAATGAGAAGTAAGGTTTGATTTCCTGAGGCATGGCCCTTTTGTCTGATGGCCAACCCTGCTTCATTAGTCGGATCACAGTTTGTAGAGTTTTGTCATCTTTTGTAGCTGTCCTGATCTGGCTTAGACTGTCACCAGAAATGGGTAAGTGTTGTACCATATTAACCGTCTCTATTTCCGCTTCTACAGAGCTCCGAGATGTGCATTCTGGGAGATATGCTCTGCTTAAGGTGTCCGCCAGGAACATACACTACAGTCAGGTCATATTTCTGAATACGTAGCATCATTCTCTGAAGTCTCTTGGGCGCGCTCAAAATAGGTTTTCTAACTATGGACTCCAACGGCTTATGGTCAGATTGCACAGTAACTTTGCGACCATACGTGTACTGATGAAACTTCTCTACACTGAACACCATAGCTAGAAACTCTTTCTCAATCTGGGCATAACCCCGCTCAGTCTGTGTGAGTGCTCTGCTTGCAAAGGTGATGGGCTTACCCTTTTGCATGAGTGCAGCTCCCAAACCTGTGTCCGATGCATCACATTGCACTATGAGGTCCTCCTCTGGGCAGGAGTACTTCAGAACAGGAGCATCTACAATACTCTTTTTTTTTTTTTTTTTTTTTTTAGTTTCACAAAAGCATGCTCATGCTGCTCCGACCAGTCCCAGTCTGTGTCTTTGTGTGTCAACTGCCGCAACACTTCACACTGGTCTGAAAGGTGTGGGCAAAACTTAGCCAAGTAGTTTACCATACCTAAGAGTCTCTGTACTGCTTTCAAATCTGTAGGTCTCGGCATGTGTTCAATAGCACGAACCTTGTCTGGATTCACTTTCAGTCCATTTGCTGTCAGGTGGTGCCCAATGTATGTACACTCCCTCTTCCTCAGCTTGAACTTGTCTGGGTTCAGCTTGATGCAAGCTTTTGCCTGCACCGCTCCAGGAACAATTTCAGCTTTACGTCATGGTCTCCTTCTGCCGCTTCCTGTGTCTCTCCCTGACCTGTAATGAGCACATCATCCGCAATAATGTATAGGCCCGGTAACCCGTCCAGTGCTTGGGTCAGTTTTCGCTGGAAAACTTCCAGTGCCGGACTTATTCCCATGGGCATCCTCAGCCATCTGAAGCGGCCAAACGGGGTGGAGAACGTAGTCAGATAACTGGATTTCTCTTCAAGCTTGACATGCCAAAACCCGCTTTTGACGTCACACACTGAACACTTGAGCTTTAGACATATCTGGTAGTACATCCTCAATGGTTTGTAGTGGGAAGTGACTGCGCTTGAGTGCCTTGTTGAGGGGCTTTGGATCAATGCATACTCTAGGTTTACCGTTTTGCTTTTGCACCACCACCATGCTACTGATCCAGTCCGTGCTGCAGTCTACTGGTGTGATAATACCCCTGTGCTCAAGGTCCCGAAGCTCCTCTTTCAGCGGTTTCATCACGGCGACCGGAACACGTCGCTTTGGAAGTTGCACAGGTTTCACACTCATCTACTTCCATTTTGTATTCCCCTTCCAGACAACCGTCTCCTGTGAACACATCTGCAAAATCTGTCTTTATTTGTTCCATTGTCCTTTTGTGTCTCTCACTGTTGTCACAATGCGGTCAATAGCCATAATGTTTTCATAGTGTACTTTTATGAGTTTCATGGCCTCACTGGCTCTCTTACCAATCAGTGTTACAGTACAACCTCTGTCCACAACCTGAAACTCTAGCTGGTACAATTTTTTGTTTCTAGGGTTTCTTAATTTCACTTTACATCTACCCAGTGGCTTCACTTTGCTTCCATTGTACATCACTAACACAGAATTTGTGTCCTCAAGCTTAGCATCTGTGTTCAGCATGTTAATAGGCAAAACATTACATGTAGCTCCACAATCGATCTGAAATTTTATAATATCTTTCCCTAGGAGCATGCCTGCAAATAACTGGGAGTCTTTACCTTTGTTAGAGTCAACAGCATTCACATTTTCACTTTCTGCTACATCTCTAACACACAGTATGTCCTCATATTCACTTCCACATTCAGTAACCTTATGCACAGATTTCATCTTCTTTGGTTCAATGTGGGCTTTACACTTAACCGCAAAGTGGTTTTCCTTACCACACTTTTTGCATTTCTTCCCAAATGCTGGACATGTCTGTTTGTTCCTCTCATGTGTCTTGCCGCAAAACTTGCAATCCACGGTGCTTTCTTTCCGCTGTAGGCGCGAAGCTCCTTGCACTGCGTGAACTTCTTCCACTATGTGTCCCGCTATGGCCTTGCAGTTTTCCCACGACCACTCAGCAGCTCTGCAAAGTTGAATGCAAATGTCCAATGTTGTGTCTTTCTCCCGTAACAGTCTCTCTCGCATGTTGCTGCTGTCAATCCCACATACGATCCTGTCCCGAATGAGTGAGTCTCTCAATGTCCCAAAGTTGCATGTTTTTGCTAGCAACTTGAGTTCAGTAACATAGCCATCTATGGATTCACTGGGACCTTGATTTCTTGTGAAGAATTTGTACCGCTCCACTGTCTCGTTCACTTTAGGACTGCAGTAGTTATTAAACTTTTCAACGACATCCTTAATCGCCCAGTCCGACTGCGCTGTGTCTCCCATTAAGGTATCCAGTAGCTCTCTGCCACTCTCACCTACCAGATAACTGAAAAGCCTGACCTTTTTCTTCTCGTCGTCCTCGGCAACAGTTAATCCAATGTAGAGTTCAAACTCGTCTCTCCAAGACTTCCACGTTTTAGACAGGTTACTGGAGTCCAGACACAACGTCTGTGGAGGTCTAAGTCCGTCCATGTCGTTAGCGTTAGCTTGTTTAATCCGATGCTAATCCACGCTACACGTTAGCACTTAACTGTCTTCGGACTTCGCCGGCGCCTCCGCAGCGAACCACTCAGACTTGGGCAAAAATTCACTTCCGCTGCCACCATGTTAGTGTGGTATTTTCATGTAAAACAGGAGTCCATATTCTTTGAACTGACCCAACAGGGTCTGCCTTTATTATACAGTCTGCAAACACCGTGTCCTAACCGAGACTGACTTCTTCTCTTACTCCCTGCCTCACCGCCTAGGATGGCCCTTGTTCACCCCCTAGTGGCAGATATAACCTGAACAGACATTACAATAATTCCATATTGTTACAGTGAATGGCATCAAACCAAATTAACAGCATTTCAAATAGCATGGAAGGAGAGACTCCTGAGTTACAGAAAATCTCTTGGTGCTGCTAGAGCAGCATATTTCTCCACCCTCATAGAAAATAACAAGCATAATCCCAGATTTTTATTCAGCACAATAGCAAAATTAACAGAAAATAAAAGCACTGCACTAACATGCACACCATCAATATGTAGTAATGATTTTATGAACCTTTTTAATAATAAAGTTGAAAACATCAGGCAAGAAATTCAGATGGTTAATATAAATCCAAATTATTTTACAAGTAACCCTGTAGACAGCAGTGTAATTATAACAATCAACTACAAAGCTTCACTCCTATTCATGAGCGACTTAATTTCATTAATTTCCTCATCAAAATCAACCTGCATTCTCGATCCCTTGCCTACAAGTTTCCTCAAACAGATAATTTCAGAGGTAATTGAACCTGTTTTAAAAATAAACTCTTCCATTAGCACTGGTTATGTACCTAAATCCTTCAAACTGGCAGTTATCAACTCCCTAATTAAGAAACCTGACCTTGACCCATGTCAGCTGTCCAACTACAGGCCAATATCAAATCTCCCCTTTATATCCAAAGATTTTAGAAAAGGTTGTAGCACAGCAGTTATGCTCACATCTACTTATGAATAACATCTTTGAAAAGTATCAGTCAGGATTTAGGCCGCCTCATAGCACAGAGACTTTACTTGTTGTGCTCGACCTTAGTGGTGCTTTTGACACCATTAATCACACTATACTACCTGCCAGACTTGAGAACGTTGTTGGAATAAAGGGAATAGCTCTCTCTTGGCTCAGGTCTTATTTGACTGATCGCTGTCAGTTTGTTGATGTAAATGGTGAGTTCTCCACACTCTCTGAGGTAAAGTTTGGTGTTCCGCAAGTATCTGTCTTAGGCCCACTGCTTTTCTCTTCATAGATGCTGCCTCTGGGTGAAATTATACATATTTGCTTCCATTGCTATGCTGATGATACACAGCTGTATATTTCAGTAAAGCCAGATGAGAGAGATCAGCTTAACAATGTTGAGAAGTGTGTAAAGGACTTTAGACAGTGGATGCTTGATAACTTTCTTCTGCTCAACTCAGATAAGATGGAAGTACTTTTACTAGGACCACATGAAGCTAGAAGCAAACTTTCCGATTATGTACTATCTCTGGATGGTGTTTGTGTTTCAGCATGTACGGCTGTCAAAGAACTTGTTTTATTGACCCTAGTCTCTCCTTTAAGGCTCACGTGAATAATATTACCAGGTTTGCCTTCTTTCACCTTAGAAATTTTGCTAAAATTTGAAATGATGTTACAGGATGCAGAAAAACTAGTTCATGATTGTTACTTCTAGATTAGACTACTGTAACGCTTTACTGTCTGGGTGTGCGAGTAAGTGCATAAACAAGCTTCAGTTAGTTCAGAATGCAGCAGCAAGGGTCCTCACTAGATCTAGGAAATATGACCACATCACTCCTGTTTTAATCAGTCTACACTGCTCCCAATCAAATCTCGCATTGATTATAAAATACTACTACTGAGGTATAAAGCACTTAACGGTCTCGCACCGCAGTATCTGAGTGAACTTTTGTACCAGTATGATCCTCCACGCCTACTTAGATCAAAAGGTGCAGGCTATTTGTTGGTACCTCAAATAATGAAGACTACAGCAGGGGGCAGATCTTTCTCTTATAAAGCCCCACAGTTATGGAACAGCCTTCCAATCAGTGTTCGGGACTCAGACACAGTCTCAGTGTTCAAGTCGAGGTTGAAAACTTATTTATTTAGTCAAGCCTTTTATCAGTAGATTTTTTTTCTTAGGTAAAGGAGCAGATCTGGAGGGAACATGGATATCGAGTGTTTGGTGAACTGGGATATTTGTATGCTGTCGTCCCCTCACTTTCACACGTTCACTCAGGTTTGTTGATGGTGGTGTGGTGGGTCGTCTCTTATCCCAGTGATCCCTCATGTTGGTGTTACCTTCTGGTTCTCCCTTTTAGTTATGCTGCCATAGCGAGTCTTGCCGGAGTCCAAACTGCACAGTGACATTAACTTTCATACAACAATAAAGACACATAATAATCCATGTCCTTCTCTTCCTGTCACCCCTCTTCTCTCTCTCTCTCTCTCGGTCGAGTTAAACATGCTCCTGAGGTTCCAGTGACCACTGTTCCTGCCTCTCTCCCCTCCGTGGATCTTCCCACTTCGTCCAGGCCTACCTCTGGATAGTGTGTTCTCTTCGACTGGAGGCCACTCTTTGCAGCTTGGGACGGTTTCTCATCAACGCTTTGGGTGGTTCCGTGGAATTCCGGAGTAAGAACGGGAGCTTTGAGGATGGATTGGACTGTAGTAAATGTCAACAGTCTGCTACATTGACTCAGGATTACTTTTCGCTACTGATCACCATCACTGTACCCCGCAACATCGTATATCTGCTATAAATGGACATTTGGTGCAACCCAGATGAGATTGGGTTCCCTCTTGAGTCTGGTTCCTCTCAAGGTTTCTCCCTTATGCCATCTCGTGGAGTTTTTCCTTGCCACAGTCGCCACCGGCTAGCTCATCAGGGACAAAATTACTTATAAAGAACATTCACTTTTAATCACCACATTATCTGTGTAAAGCTGCTTTGAGACAATGCTAATTGTTAAAAGCGCTATACAAAAAAAATGAATTGAATTGAAAAATTAAATAAATAAAATTAAGTAAAACATGATTTATGTATAGGGATTTACTGTATTGCTTGTGTCAATTATGGGTGTGACCCACCCTTGATTCACGATGGGCACGTACTTCAAGGTGTCTGCAGTGCACTCCTCTACTACACCTTTTACTGGTACAACGCCCTCAGCAGAAATCGGAGACAGAGAGAGACGCCCTCTGCGGAGAGCGGGAGTCGAACGACGCCCTCGGTGGAGCTCAGAGACCGAGCGACATCCTCAGCAGATTCCAGGGTACGAGCGATGCTCCGGCCCAAACCTCTGCCAAGGGCATCGCCCTCCATGGAGGTTAGAGGCTGGGAAATGCCCTCTGCTGGGTTCGGGGACGGAGTGATGCTCTTTGCGGAGGTTTGGAGCCGACTCTGGGGCGTGAGGGCGTCCGAGCCCCTATGGCACTTTTAGTGGATCTCTGAGGTGAGCCATCATTGTTAGGGGCTCCTGAAGGCGAGACGCCACCTACAGAAGAGCTTGGGTCTGTGGTGTCACCCATAGGGGAACCTGGAAGCGTGACATCATTCTCTGATGAGCTCGGAAGTGACCTGCCGCCCTTCGGACCTTGGACCGCACTGGGGCTTCCCGAGGGGTTTTGAGTCGTGACATCGCCTCCAGAGGACCTTGGGAACGCCACATCATCTTTGAAGGGGTCCTGAAACGCCATGGCGCTTTTGACAGGGTCGTGGTGGTAGGGACCGTGGATGCATCCACCAGCATGCATCCAAACCTCTGTTACTGAAACATCTGAAGCAGTTTCTGTCAGTAAACAATATTGAGGGAACAATGTTGTTTTCAATTGTTTCACTTGATTACAACTACATTCACATCCTTCATATGTGTTTGCTGTACACAGGGGCAGCTTTTCATATTATATATCGGACAGTTTAGACTGAGCTGTCTGTGCTTTCCTCATTTCAGACTGATAATGAATAGGGATATTCGCAAAATACTGTTGCTTAAAAGCACATTGTCTGCTGTACAGTGTTTTTCCTGAATTTGCCGTCTTTCAGCTTCAGGCAAAAATCATTCAATTTTTCTGTGTTTTTACAGGGATCCACCAGTAACTCACTGCAAGTGTTGCTTTGTTGTACGACACTTCTTAAAAGAATTTTAATTGTAGAAATCTTTTGGTACAGTTTGTCCAGCCTAACAGACATGGCTTTACATGTTAACATGCTAAAGATAAGCAGGTCAAAATGTAAAATATACTATTGTGTGCATGTGTGAGACAGATGTTTAGGCAGCAAGTTACTGTAACCTTTACAGGAACTTTGTACTTACACAAACTGCTCTGCCCAGCTAAAGGAACATCTTCAGTCATGTCAGCTGAAAATGGGAAATACAATATAAAATTATGAAATTACTAATATACTGTATACAATGTATGAATGTACTGTACTATAGGTTCATTATGTTTCAGTAAGTTAACGATGGATCGATGATGCCGCTTGAACTGATGTGGTTATAGCTAATGATTTGTCACACTTTAAAGTTATTTGAATTCTATGATAAAATTGGAATTGTAAAGTTGAGGCTTTGTTTTTATTAAAAGTAACAAAGCTTATTGTGACTATTGAATTAAAGGATCGCTACACATTTTCATCAACAGAAAAGACTAATAAAAAGATTGATCTTGAATCGGTAACTACTTTAAAACAATATTGATTTTAAATCAACTCACTATTATCAACCCAGCCCTAGAGTCCACACACCTGACACATTTAACTGATTTGGTTTATCCATGTTGTGTGCATGAAATAGGCTAGATGCTGAACAATCATAATGTATCTTCAAAGAATTGTTATAATTTAACTGCACTGTCTGTCAACGATTTTAGCCCTTCAGAACCATTTCAACCTGAAACCAAAAAGTGTTGCTTTAACAAAATTAGTCAAAGTGAAAATATCTGGGCATCCCTAACTTCACTTTACCTCATAGTTTGGAGCATTAGTGACAGAACATTCTCATAAATTTCATGATGCCATGATGGAAAAGAATAAGCCAAACTATTTTTACATAATTATTAAATCTTAAACTGTCGCTTAACACTAGAGCTGCAACTAATTATTATTTTGATTAATTGAATGATGATTTTGTCAATTAATTAGCTAAAAAATAATGACTTAATGTTTTGATTATTATAACTGTATAAAACTCCAATTCAGGGTATTTACCGTATGTATAAAAGTGCCTTCATCCGTGACTTGGGACACACACCTTTTCTTTCTGCTGGTTGACCCTGTACTCTCTGGCATTTTGCAAGTGCTGGTGTTATCTTGCCATCATACTAACCCATAACTTTAGCAATTAATCAATAATGACATTCAAAATCGATAATAATCGATGATAAAAAAGCAAACAGGTCATATTTGCTTAATGGTTTTTGACCATCCATCTTCCTCTAGATGACATTCCAAAGGTTACCAAATAGAGTGGTATAAAGTTACCGAACTGCAATGTGGAAAAACTGGTGGAGGTCATGCCAAATTGCATGACAGCTGAAATTGCAAATCGGGGTTATAAAAAGAGAAATCACCTATTTAATTAGAAGAAAAACCTGTTTTAACAGAAAATGTTATGTTTACGTCATGCAGGGAAACCCTTACAACACAATGACTCGTTAACCGTGCACTTACAGCTACAGTGGTTTTCGGAGCAGGTATCGTACTATACTATAGAACGAATTAATCACACCACCGTGACATTTTTGACTGGGTGGGACTAGGGATTTAAGTTTTTTTATTTTTTTATATTCCACAGCTGAGATCTGAGCTCTTAATTTCTAAGACTTTACAATCAATTATATGCTCCAGCTTGCACTGCTCTGACATTAAAAGCACAATGACCGCTCGTTAACCGTGCACTTACAGCTACAGTGTGTTTCCAAAATACCTGAAAGTAATTCTCTACCAGGATGCTTTTGAAATTGTCAATCCACTTGGTTCTGCTGAGAAAAAGCACAACGTAGTTGCAGTGTATTTTTCTGTGGTTAATTTACCTCCTCATGTTCGGTCCAATACTGAACACTTGTCTTATGTGCAGAGAATGATCATAAACAGTTTGGAAGTGCGAAGAGCTATTAGTGGATTTACAAGATTTGGAGGAAAACAGAACAACTGTAGGCAGTGAAACGGTCAAAGGTGCTCTGTATTGTATTGCTGGTGATAATTTGGGTTCACACAGCATTGGTGGGTTTACTACGGTGGCCAAGAAGTGCAAAACACATTAACAAATCGGAAAACAAATTAACAAATTAGAAAACTAACAAATCCCAAAACTAATTAACTAATCCCAAAACAAAAAAACAAATCTGAAAGAAAAATAACAAATCCGAAAACAAAACAACAATCAAGACAAACTGGAAAAGTTAGGTATAGTTTGTGAATGGAACACTTACCGATCATTGGACCAGACACCTGTCATTCAAGATATACAGGAATTACAACACTTTTTTAAATTAATTTTTTTCTAAAGCAATTAGCCATATCCAAACAATGCGGCAATAACAAGTACAATTTACATTACAATACACAGAACAAAGGCATGAAAATACAAATATATACACATATATTTAGGGGAAAGAGGAAAAAAAATGTATAAATAAATACAATTTATAATAATAATTAAATAAAAAAAAGAATAAAAATAAATAGGGCTATGGTTTATTCTCTAAATCATATTTTTCTACAAAGGACAAAAGATTCATTGCATTTTTCTTTTTAATCACTTTAAGGGCTTTTGTGAAAGAAATAAACTCATTATAAAAAGCAAAAAAACACTTCAAGTATATACAATCAAGTATATAGATTTTTTCTATTTTGATATTCCCATCAGAAGTATATTATTAACAAGAAAGTCGTCTTTGTTATTGTTCATTACAAGTCCAAGAAGTCCAACAATGTCCTTCACAGTGAAATTTTTTAGATGGGAAACCTTTTGGTAAAGCCAGTTATGAATATCAGACTATAAAGCGTCTGAAGTACAACCGTCTGCGGCAGGAGAAAGTTGGAACGTACTGTTTGTGTAAAAGTGTGGAAACTAATCTTTATGTGATGATATACTGCAGCATCTCCAAAATCACTGCATATGAATGTCCTTTCTCAAAGTAGCTTTGAATTAATTCCATTTTCCCCTTGCTTGCCAATGTTTACTTCTGTTATTTTCTTATATTTAAAGATGCACTAATCGAAATAAATATAGTTTAAAGTAAACATAGAACTTTACACATGTACAAGAAACAAAGTTTTAAGATTTCATTTCCTGTATATCTTGAATGACAGGTGTCTCGTCCAATGATCAGTAAGTTTCCATTCACAAACTATACCTACCTTTTCTGGTTTGTCTGAATTATCGTGTTTTCGGATTTGTTATTTTGCTTTTGAATTTGTTATTTTGTTTTCTGAAATGTTATTTTGTTTTCGGATTTGTTAGTGTTTTCTGATTTGTTAATTTGTTTTCTGATTTGGTAATGTGTTGCACTTCTCGGCCACCGTAGTTTACTGAAAATTTCAGTCATTCTCAATACTTTTGCCGATACTGTGAAATCACACAAAATAAATTTCAAAATGATGACCCAAGTGTTTGTGGTCCACAGGGCACCCCTGAAAGTCATGATTCTGCTGTTTGTGATCAACAAACTAAAGACAGTCAAGGAAGCAAAGGAATAAAGGTAAACTCTGTTTTTTTTTTTACAGAGCTTTTTTAAAATCTTTTCTCGTTTGCCATCCTGGTCTCCCACATTGTTTGGGCCATGACTTTTTTGAGGGTGTCTTATCCTATGATATTACATTGTACTTGAAGTATTTCATTAAAAATGTTGCGGAGTGTGTAAAGGCCATTAGACAGTGGATGCTTGATAACGTTCTTCTGCTCAACTCAGATAAGACGGAAGTACTTTTACTAGGACCACATGCAGCTAGAACCAAACTTTCCGATTACCTAGCATCTCTGAATGGTGTTTCTATTTCAGCGTGTACAGCAGTCAAAGACCTTGGTGTTATTATTGACCCTAGTCTTTCCTTTGAGGCTTATGTGAATAATATTAAAAGAATCGCCTTCTTTCACCTTAGAAATATTGCTAAAATTAGAAATATGATGTCGTTACAGGATGCAGAAAAACTAGTTGCTTTTGTTACATCTAGATTAGACTACTGTAACGCTTTACTGTCTGGGTGTTTGAGTAAGTGCATAAATAAGCTTCAGTTAGTTCAGAATGCAGCAGAAAGAGTCCTCACTAGATCTAGAAAACATGACCACATCACCCCTGTTTTAATCAGTCTACACTGGCTCCCAATCAAATCTCGCATTGATTATAATATACTACTACTGACGTATAAAACACTTAACGGTCTCGCACTGCAGTATCTGAGTGAACTTCTGTACCAGTATGATCCTCCACACCTACTTAGATCAAAAGGTGCAGGTTATTTGTTGGTACCTCAAATAATGAAGACTACAGTAGGGGCAGATCTTTCTCTTATAAAGCCCCACAGTTATGGAGCTCAGACACAGTCTCAGTGTTCAAGTCGAGGTTGAAAACGTATTTATTTAGTCAAGCCTTTTATCAGTAGATTCTTAGGTAAAGGAGCAGATCTGGAGGGATCAGGGAGTGTTTGGTGAACTGGGATATTTGTATGCTGTCGTCCCCTCACTTTCACACGTTCACTCAGGTTTGTTGACGGTGGTGTGGTGGGTCGTCTCTTATCCAAAAGAGTCGGTGTTACCTTCTGGTTCTCCCTTTTAGCTATGCTGCTATAGGGAGTCTTGCCGGAGTCCAAACTGCACAGTGACATTAACTTTCATACAACAATAAAGACACATAATAATCCATGTCCTTCTCTTCCTGTCACCCCTCTTCTCTCTCTCTCTCTCTCTCTCTCTCTCTCTCTCTCTCTCTCTCTCT
>JAAIIK010000097.1:3022683-3037288 GCA_014706435.1 Silurus glanis
TGTGTGTGTGTGTGTGTGTGTGTGTGTGTGTGTGTGTGTGTGTGTGTACAGTCCCTGACAAAAGTCTTGTCGCTTGTGTACAAATTGACCTGAAGTGCCGCTGTTAAATATATTTCTAATCAAGATTTTTTTTTACAAGAAATGGCTCATTTTAATCCCAACAGCTTTTGTAATAATTTTTCAGTGCAAAACGAAACTGTCAAAAAGTATTCTAATATTCACAGCTTGGTAAAGCCCAATGAGTCAATTTTTGCAAAGACATAAGTGTTGTCGCCTTGTCATATGAACTTCACCTGTGACTAATAATGGATCAATTAGGTCTCAGGTGTGTATAAAAAGAACCCCAGTACACTAGACCTTCACATCAACTGCAACTAGACCTCTGCAAACATGCCTAAGATTCACCCTGAGACTAAAGTTTTGATTATCAAGAGGCTGAAGACCAGATCCACTGCTGATGTGGCAGATACTTTCAATGTGTCTCAGCGTCAAGTACAGAGGATAAAAAAAGATTTGAAGAGACTGGAGACGTTTTTGACAAGCCCAGGTCAGGCTGACCCCGCAAGACAACTGCTCGAGAGGACCGTTTGTTGGCTCAAAAATCCAAGGCCAGCCCATTTTCCACTGCAGCAGAGCTCCACGAGACCTGGTCACCTGAAGTCCCTGTGTCAACCAGAACAGTTTGTCGGATTCTGTCTCGAAATGGCCTCCACGGTCGAATCAGTGCCCAGAAGCCAGCACTAAACAAAAGACAATTGAAAAACCGTGTGGCATTTGCCAAGTCCCACAGCCTGCTAAAAGGTTGGACGCTGGAAAAGTGGCAGAAGGTGGATTTTTCAGATGAATCTTCTGTTGAATTACACCACAGCCGCAGCAAATATTGCAGGAGGCCTACTGGAGCCCGCATGGATCCGAGATTCACCCAGAAAACAGTGAAGTTTGGTGGCGGAAAAATCATGGTCTGGGGTTACATCCAGTATGGGGGTGTCCGAGAGATCTGCAGGGTGGAAGGCAACATCAATTGTCTAAAATACCAAGAAATCTTATCTACCTCTTATATTCCCAACCATAAAAGAGGCCAAATTCTGCAGCAGGATGGTGCTCCATCGCATACTTCCATCTCCACATCAAAGTTCCTCAAGGCGAAGAAGATCAAGATGCTCCAGGATTGGCCAGCCCAGTCACCAGAAATGAACATCATTGAGCATATGTGGGGTAGGATGAAAGAGGAAGCATGGAAGACGAAACCAAAGAATATTGATGAACTCTGGGAGGCATGCAAGACTGCTTTCTTTGCTATTCCTGATGACTTCATCAATAAATTGTATGAATCCTTGCCAAACCGCATGGATGCAGTCCTTCAAGCTCATGGAAGTCATACAAGATATTAAATTTGGATCTCACAGCACCACTACTTAATTTGCTGACATTTTTGTATTTGCAGTAAAATTGTTCAATTTCTGTATAGGCGACAAAACTTTTGTCTTGCCAAAATTTGACCTTTCTGTCTTGATTAAATGATAAATATTTTTTCAGTGAAAATAATTTATTTCAGTGCATTAAACATTATTTAGGAGGGTTTTAGCTTTTCATATGAGCTATTTCTAACACCAATTGATTAATTAAAAGTCAGGTTAATAGCAGGTGTTTCTACAAAATAGATAAGCGACAAGACTTTTGTCAGGGACTGTATTGTTCAGATTGGAATGGCCATGCATCAAAATGAATGGCTATGACTGTAAAACAATAGTCTGGCTACCTGGTCATCAATATGAATGCAAACTCAATATTAATAGTCAAACATGTATAACAAAAGCCTTTAATGGTCAGCTATTCATTAATATGCAGACTGTATGAATAGAGTATGAATGGCCACCTGCGTATAGCAGGTGTCTCTCAAACGGGGAGGAAGAAAACGATCAGACATAGTCTCAGATAAATGTTTGTAGGAATCTCATTTGTTATGAAAATCTTCATTACATTTGAAATATAAACTCATGAGATGTGGCTTTTAAGCAATTACTTTTCTGGATTGCTCTAGGACTGATTTAATGTATTTATATATTAAATAAAAATAATGTTTAATGCAGGAAATGTATATCCATGGGACTTCATCATCTATAACTTATCTTTTTGAGCAATATCAACTTTGATGATGGACAGTAAAGCTCAAAGTGTCTTCTTTCCAAAGATATTGGAACTGCTATCATTTGAAGTTAGGTAGAGCATTTCAGCTGTGAGTCCTAAAATTTGGGCTGGGCGAGGAGAGGCGAACCAGACATAGTCTCAGATAAATGTTTGTAGGAATCAGATCTTTCATGATATCTTCATTCATTCATTCATTCATCCATTCATCTTCTCCCGCTTATCCGAATTCGGGTCGCGGGGGCAGCAGTCTAAGCAGATTCCCTAGACACTTCTCCGTGTCCAGGGATCGGGTTGTCAAGGCCCCCGCCTTCGACTGCTGCCCGATCCTCTCAGCACCGGTCCCTTACGGTCCCTCCTGCAGGTGGTGAGCCCACGGGAAGGCGGCCCCACGTCGCTCCTTCGGCGCCATACCGGGCGACGTCACGGTCCTTGATTTATTTTTTTCTCGTAAGGGTTTTTTTTGAACCGCTCTTAGTCTGACCCGTCGCCTAGGACCTGTTTGCCTTGGGAGACCCTACCAGGGGCATATAGCCCCGGACAACATAGCTCCTAGGGTCATTCGGGTACTCAAACCCCTCCACCACGTTAAGGTGGCAGTTCAAGGAGGGGTGATATCTTGATATCATGATATCTTCATTCAATTTAAAATATAAACTCATGAGACATGTGGCTTTTAACCCATTACTTTTCTGGATTTTTTTTTTACAGAGTACTTCATCATCTATAACTTATCTTTTTGAGCAATATCAACTTTGAATAATAGAAAGTAAAGCTCAACGTGTCTTCTTTTTCAAGATATTTAAATTTTGTATGTAGCCTACTTTTATCAGGAACTGTTAACATTTAAAGTTAGTTAGGGCATTTCAGCTGTGAGTCCCAAAAGCTGTGCCGATGGCTAAGAGGTTAAATAGGTAAGTAGATAACGAGGACCAGGTGTTTGGAATCAAAGCCGGGAGTGGCAGAGAAAGCCGCAGCATGACAGCCACCGAGGGGGGAGTGACAGGTGGAACCCTGACAAAACCATTCGCATTGTGTTATTGATTATTCTTTTTTGAGTGTGTTTTGCAGGCCAGACTCTTGAAACCAGCAGCTCATCTGTTGGTTCCTGACCAGGTCATCCCACAACCTTGCAGTCTTTTTCACCCAGTAGTTCACAATCATTCTCTTTCAGCAGCTCCCATAGCCCTGATATTGACTTGGAAGATACCTTTCTGATACCGTGGGAGAACTTCCCAGAGGACCTGATGCAGGCATTGGAGAGAGAAAAAAACGACCTATTATTGCTTTAACATTCATTACCCCTCAGAACTGGCATCAACTCTGGAGTTTTTGCAGAGGTAGGTTTTTGGATAAATTTTATAAGATTTTCACTTTATTGATTTAAAACAAATCTAAGGTAACTGATGCAGTGGATTGAGGGCTAGGGTCCTTGTCAGTTTGACTTTTAACCAATATAAAACTGTAAATTTTATATATTGAATATTGAAAAACAATACTTCACTAACTTCACTTTACAATAATATTTCGTTTGTAACATTAGTTAATGAACTAACAATCAATAATACATTTATAGCATTTATAAATCTTAATAATCATTTCTAAATGTAGTTTCATAATGGTGTATCTGTTAACATTAGTTAATGCACTGAACTAAATTGAACAATTGCATTTTTAATTTAATACAATTGTAATACAATTTATATTCATAATTTGTTTGTTAATGCATTAATAACAACTAATGCCTAATCAGTTAACGTTACTTAATTCATTAAGGTAAACAAACTATGAATAGTACATTTTACATAATTTACTAAACTTTGTTAAAAGATTAAATAACAAATTAATTAAAAGATTGTGAAGTTGTTTTTGATCATATTGAAGCTTTATGATTATTAAGTCACCTATTTTCAAGGTGTTTTTTCTCCATCAACTCGGAGAAGACAAACATTGCCTGTCTTCCCGTCAACCCAAGAGTTCTTACATTAATTGAGGAACTTTCAGATCACGAGTGGAGTGATGTCTGAATATCGACTGATGTCAGTCAGATTTCTGACTTCAGACACACTCATCTTAAAGGACAGTTTAACCTTTTATGCCCAGTTATTTCCGATTAAGAGGCAAGTAAATGTTTTAGATGATATTGTTAAAGATGCATTTTGTATTCAGATGTTACAGAGCTTTATTGCTTTTGTGATTTTTGAGTAGCATTCCTGTATCTAAATTTCAACCACTTGTTTGTATATCCTCTTCCAGTTCCAATAAGAATCATTAATCTGTCACATTTTCTTTATTGTGTATTGACAGTAGTACACATTACAAATATATTTTAAGAAATTAGAGATGTATGTTTGCTGCTTTGTGGTTAATAAATCCTTTAAGGCAAATTAATGTTTTTTTTTTTTTAATCTTTCATTACTTTAACATAAGGCATATCTACTTTTGTGTTTCAGTTATACATCCCTAATCTGTGGACACTAGGTTGTAGTTTTTCACATTTCTGGTCAACATCAATGGTCTATAAGGTGCTGCAGTTTAAAAGTGCTTGCAAAATTTTATATTAAAATGTACAGTTTTAAAATGTAATGCATTTTTAACTGAATTATTTTGGCAACCACGGCTGCCACTTTTTTTTCTGGGATTTTTTGTTTAAATGCAAAAGGTTTCCCCTATATCTTACATAATTCACAAGTAAATTTAATGGGACATTTGTATTTTGTACATGAATATTCTGAAGAGTGTACAGTTTTAAACTGTTTTACAGTTTACATTTTTAGTAAACGTTAAAACTACGTACATTTTTACGGGACATCTTTGTATTTTATACATAATTATTCTGGAAAGTGTACAGTTTTAAACTGTTTTAAAGTTTACATTTTTAGTGTCTTTTTATCTGAATTATTCTGGCAACCACAGCTGCCAAATTTCTTTTGGAAAAAAAAGGATTTTTTTTTACAGCGTTTGTTTCAGAGGAGGTATCATATTCCTTATATACAGAGTACTATAGAACGAATCTAATCACGCCACCGTGTCATCCCTGACGTATATCTATCTAGATGAGCAACAATGACAGAAAAATATGGTATTAATAGGAATTACAAATATGTTATGTTCACTGTACTGCACGCTTACTGCAGATTTTTGAACATCCTATTCCACATTTAGTCTCCATTTGCTGTTATAATAACATCTTCCCTTTTCTGGGAAGATTCCACTAGATTTTGGAGAGTGCTTATAGAGAGTTGTGCCCATTCACCCACATAGCTGTTAGTAAAAAATAGGTACTGGCGGCTCATCGGATTCTTCATCGGTGCTAAAGCATAGGACTCAAGTTTCAATCCCAAGTTCAATAGATCGCACAGCACAAGGATTCCATGAGAATCAGAGACTTCCATTAGAATAAGTGCCAGACTCAGGTGAAGAAATAGACCATTAAATGAAAACATGTTGCATGGCAGAGCACTAAAGGCCATCTACTAAGTAGGTAAATCAGTTCTGTGCTAGAATTAGAGCCCACTATGTTCCTTCCTGCAACAGGAAGTGGGGGATTCCAGCTACAGCACAAAACACAAGGAGGAGGTCCTAGGAGAAAAAGGGAAGTGCAATTATTTTGGGGAAGTCTGGTCATTGGATTAAAGCTTATAGAAAAAGAATGGAAGATAACATAAGGGGTGTAGCCATGCAGCGAGTAGGAAATACAGTTAAGCATGCAGTTGTACAGCGGCCCTAAATGCGACAATATCCTACTCGGTGGACTCCCACATAGGGCGGCCTACAGAGCTATGAACCCCAAGTAATCACCCTTCGACTTTGCCTAACATCACTTTTTTTCTACTGGCGCTACCTGTTCTTCAATTGCTGGGGGTGAATATTTTGGTCCCATTTCAGGAAAAAGTACTTGCTCTGTGGGAATAGATGGGGTTCCAATTTCATGTCCTGTAACACACCCTTTGCCTGTTGTGACACCAACTGGTACTAATTTTAATCAAAGCTTTAAAATAATTCCAAACTAGCCTCTGAAACTTTTAGGAAGAGATATGATGACTGTCTTTTCCTTCTGTCCTCATGCTCTCAACTAAGCCACAGCCACATCCTGAAGATTTGTTCCATGATAGTACAGAAGTCCTGCCTGATGAACCAAAATTTAGTTGAAGTTAACCCTAAATTATGGGCCTCTCACAAACACGAGGCTGGATGGAAACAGACAAGCTATATTAGGACTGAAATCGTGCATACAGTATGGATTGATAGAGTCCATGTCATAAACAAGGAAATGACAACACAGAAGAGGAGAAAAGATGCAACTACAGAAGAAATTATTTAGAACGACTGGATTTTTTAAATCCAGGAAAACTGTATCATGCACTCAAAAACACACCATCCGATTTTTATTAAGCAATATCCATTGTCAAAAGAGAAGAATGTTGGCATTGCTCCATTTATTGACAATTTATTGTCAAAAGGTGTTTTGATCGAGACACATTCACCTTATAACACACCAATTAAGCCAGTCTTGAGGGCAGATAAAAAATGCTGGAGGCTAACAGAAGATTTAAGAGAGATTAATAAATTATTATTCTCTTAGCGCCTTTGGTGGCCTATGTAGCTACTATTGTAACTCTATACCAGCAACTCACAGATTTGTTTACTGTGATTGATCATTGTTCTGCCTTTTTCAGTGCCCGCTTGGTTTTTGAGATGCAGCCGCTTTTTGCTTTTACCTGTAGGGGGGACGTCAATTCACCTGGACCTGTCTTCCTCGGGGCTTTCTTGACTCGCCAGCCATATTCTCCGCTGTAGTGCACAGAACTTTGGCCGATATCCACAAAAAAGAAACAACCTGCATAATTCAATAGGCAGATGACATCCTTGTTACAGGACTGACTGAGCAGGACTGCCACAAAGTATATTGAGATGTGTATATTGTATATGACGGCCACTAGATGGCAGTGTAATGCTATCAATACAGTTAAGTTCTGACTGTGTGTAACACCGGAAGCAGTTAATAAACGGGGTTCGGAACGTGATACTCGGTGTAAAAATCTCATCAATACATGGTACCAGGATAAATGATTAAAACTGATGAATTCCATCCATTCGCCAGACGATTTAAAGTTGACAGGAAATATTAATGAAAACTTAAAAGCTTCTTCAGAAACACACTACAAAAAGAGTCAGAATCCATCAAACAGTATGTCACGGATTTAAGATTGAAAAGTCAGTCATGTAATTTCGGAACATTGTGTGACTCCATGATACGTGATCAAATAGTGAATGGAGTACAAGATAAGAGTGAGGATGCAATTGTTATTATACAGTATATACACAGTACAATGTATAAATACAATAAGGGAAGAAAAAAATGTGCATTGCAGGTAGTATTTCACACAGGTGGTATTGCAGGTAATAATGCACATATTGCATGTAATATTGCACACTGGTAATGTTATTGCACAGCTAAAAAGTAATAACAGTGTTGTATTTTGGTGACTAGTTTTACTGGGAGCAGCTTTGATTGTAAAGTCTAATAGCAGCAGGGAGAAAATACCTTCTATAACGCTCCTTCAGACACTTAGGATGTAACAGTCTGTCACTCAATGATGTAACGGTTACATACAGGGGGTGAGAGGCGTTCTCCAGCAATGATGATAGTTTTGCTACCATCCTCCTTTCTCCCACCTCCTGTACAGTGTCCAGGGGAATCCCCATTACTGGGCTGGCCTTCCTGATCAGCTTGTCCAGTCTCTTCCTGTCTGCAGTAGAGATGCTGCTGCCCCAGCAGACCACTCCATAGAATATGGCTGAGGCCACTACAGAGTCAAAAAAGGTCTTCAGTAGCTCTGCTTGCACTCCAAAAGACCTTAGTCTCCTCAGCAGAAAGAGTCTGCTCTGCCCTTTCTTGTAAATTGCCTCAGTGTTGTCTTTCCAGTCCAGTTTGGTGTTTAGGTGAACACCCAGGTATTTGTAAGAGTCCACTCTCACAATGTCCTTTCCCTGAATGTTCACTGGTGATAAAGTTTGTTTGTGCCTACGGAAATCCACTACCAGTTCTTTGGTTTTCCCCGCATTTATCTGGAGGCAGCTCCGTTGGCACCAGTCCACAAAGTTCTGTATAAGTCCTCTGTACTCCCTGTCATCATCATCCGTGATCAGACCGACGATGGCAGAGTCATCAGAGAACTTCTGTAGGTGACAGGTTGCTGAGCTAAACATGAAGTCTGCAGTGTAGACGGTGAAGAGAAACAGGGCTAGAACCGTTCCCTGCGGGGCTCCAGTGTTGCAGACAATCATGGCAGACTCACAGTCACGAGTCCTCACATACTGTGGACGGGCTGTGAGGTAGTCCAGTATCCAGGCAGACAGATGATGGTCCACTCCCATGTACACCATCTTATCCCTCAGGAGCGCAGGTTGGATTGTGTTAAAAGCACTAGAGAAGTAAAAAAACATGACTCTCACAGTGCTCCCAGCCTTTTCCAGGTGTGAAATAGTCCAATTTAGGAGGAAGATGACTGCGTCTTCCACTCCAATGCCAGGTTGGTAGGCAAACTGAAGTGGATCCATTGATTGGCTCACCAGAGGTCGGAGATGAGTGAGCACCAGCCTCTCCAATGTTTTCATCAGATGCGAGGTCAGTGCTACTGGTCGATAGTCTCTGAAGTCTTTTGGGCGCGACGTCTTTGGAACAGGCACCACGCAGGATGTTTTCCATATCTGTGGCACCTTTCCCAGCCTCAGGCTCAGGTCAAACATGTACAGCAATATGCCGCACAGCTGGTCTGCACAGGTCTTAAGTAGCTGATGCCGTCTGGGCCCGCAGCCTTCCTTGCTTTGATCTTCCTGAGCTCCATTCTCACCTGGGCTTCTGTGAGGGGCAGTGTGTATTGGTTGGAGTGTTGACTGGAGGGAATCGGCAGGGGGGGAAGTTAGGTGTGTTGTGTATTGACTGTGAGCTGATAGCAGTACAGAGAGAGGTGGGGCTGGAGCTGCTTGCTGTGGAAGCAGAGAAGGGGGATTGCGGCAGGGGGGACTGGATGGGGGCAGGGGAGGGTAGCTGATCAAATCTGTTAAAGAATAGATTAAGATCATTCATCCACTTCTGGTCACCCTCAGCCTGAAAGCTGGGCTCCTTATGACCAGTTATTCAAAGAAAAAAGTACAGCTAGTAGAAAAGAGGAGTGACAAGGAAGATGATGAAGCAACAATCTTCGTAGACTCAATCGAAGAGGAACAAATTACTCCAGGAGAAGAGTGGATAGCCCACATGGAAGTAAACGGCAGTGACGTCACACTAAAATTGGGGCACAGGTAAATATACTACCTATGAAAAACTTTGAGACTGAAAAGTAAACCAAAAATAAATCAAAGAAAAGTGCATCTGAAAACGTATGACGACAAAACTATACCTACAAAAGGAATATGCAGAGTCAGTCTATCCTACAATGGAAAGAAGAAGGATGTGTTTTTTGTACTTGTGGATGGAAACAGACAAGCTATATTAGGACTGAAATCGTGCATACAGTATGGATTGATAGAGTCCATGTCATAAACAAGGAAATGACAACACAGAAGAGGAGAAAAGATGCAACTACAGAAGAAATTATTAAGAACGACTGGATAAAAGAATACAAAGAAGTGTTTAAAGGAATATGAAAATTACCAGGAAAACACAAAATAAAGCTGAAGGAGAATGCAGAACCGATCATACATCCGGCAAGAAATGTGCCAGCAGCATTAAAAGAAAGACTGAGAGAGAAAATAGAAATTCTGATAAAGGAAGGAATAATCAGAAAAATAGAAGAACCTACAGAATGGGTGAATTCTCTCGTAATAGTAGAAAAACCAGATGGAGATCTAAGACTGTATAGATACAAAGGATTTAAACAAGGCGATCCAACGCGAGTACTACAGACTTCCAACAAAGTCAGACATTATAAGTGCAATGAGTGGAGCATGTTATTTCTCCAAATTGGATGCCTCGTTGGGATTTTATCAGATAGTGCTAGATGAGGAAAGCACAAAATTATGCACCTTCAAAACACCGTTTGGAAGGCATTGTTTCCAAAGGCTACCTTTTGGCATCAGCTCAGCACCTGAAGTATTCCACAAAACAGTACAACAGCTCTTGGATTAGAGATTAGATTAGAGACAGTGGCATTGATGGATTAGAGACAGTGGCATTGACTAAAAGGCAGGAGGCGGAGCTGGAGGTAGCAGAGCTGAAGATGTTAAGGTTTTCGTTGGGAGTGACGAGGATGGACAAGATTAGGAATGAGTTTATTAGAGGGACAGCGCATGTTGGACGTTTTGGTGACAAGGTGAGGGAGGCGAGATTGAGATGGTTTGGACATGTGCAGAGGAGGGACATGAATTATATTGGTAGGAGAATGCTGAGGATGGAGCCACCAGGAAGGAGGAAAAGAGGAAGACCAAGGAGGAGGTTCATGGATGTGGTGAGGGAAGACATGCAGGTAGTTGGTGTAAAAGACGCAGATGTAGAGGACAGGGTGGTATGGAGACGGATGATCCGCTGTGGCGACCCCTAATGGGAGCAGCCGAAAGAAAAAGAAGAAGAAGTACAACAGCTCTTTCATAGAATAGAAGGATTCGGAGTCTTCATTGATGATGTAGTGATATGGGGCCGCTCAAAAGAAGAGTATTATGAAAGACTTCGCAAGGTCCTGGATCAAGCACAAAGAAATAGATTAAAGTTAAATAAAAACAAATGCCAGTTCGGAGTAAGAGAAATCACTTACCTGGGAGAAAGACTGTGAAGAAGGAATACAACCAGACAAAGAAAACATCAGAGCAATAGACGAAATGCCAAGAGCCTTAGGGTTAATAAACTACTTGGGAAGATTTGTTCATGGTTGAAAAGCAGTTTAACTAGAACCTGTTTTGAAATGTTATGACCAGGAAAAGCCTCTAAAGGTCTCTACAGATGCATCACAAGCGGGTTTAGGACCTGTTTTACTCCAGCGACATGACATGGAGTGGTACCCAGTTGCATACGCATCCCGCACGATGACCTCAGCGGAAATAAACTATGCCCAAATAGAGAAGGAAACATTGGGTGCAGTGTTCGGCTGTGAGAGATTCCACAAGTATGTCTATGAAAGATCGGTGATACTAGAGACAGACCATAAGCCTCTCATAGTGATATCAAAGAAATCACTGGGAGAAGTTCCTCCACGCATACAAGGACTGATGCTAAGATTGCAAAAGTATGATCTGACGTTTGAGTATAAACCAGGTAAACACTTAATTGTTGCAGATACCTTGAGTAGAGCTAGTTTGAATAACATTGTAAGTACTATAGAGAAAGATGTGCAAATACATGTGGACTCTATCAAAGCACAGATGCCAGTGTCAAACAAAATGGGTTGAAATAGCAAAAGAAACACTGAAAGATGAACAGTTAAAGAGAGTAATGGACATGATTCACATGGCTGGAGACGAGATAATGGAGAATCCTTTCCAACATTTTAAAGATGAACTGTCAGTGCTAGATGGAGTTTTGCTGAAAGGAACAAGAATTGTTGTGCCAATCTCACTGAGAATGCAGATGCTGAAACATGTGCACGAAGGACATTTAGGAATCGAAAAATGTAAGAGAAGGGCATGAGAAGTTCTATACTGGCAAGGCATGCACAGAGACATAACGACATTAGTGTAGAATTGTGACGTATGCCAGCGGCTCAGATATCAGCAAACAAAAGAGCCAATGAGGCCACACGAGAAACCAAAGGAGCCGTGGGGAAAAGTTGGAATGGACTTGTTTCAGCTTAATGACAAGGATTACTTGGTCTGTTAGGGCGGGACGGTATCCCTCCCACTCGGGAAGGTGCTGCTCTCATTTCTCGTAGTATAGGTCATAGTCTCAGAACAGCACTAGTTAACAAGTGACTGTCTAGAGCCAAGGCCAGGGAGCAGACAGACAGGCTAAACCGACCGTCTGCTAGCTGCACAGAGTCGTCACTCAGGATCCACCAAATTGAGACTGTGTCTGTCCCCCGAGCGAAACCAAAATATAGGAATTCTCAGAAAGTCTGTTTTAGTAACCTGATTAACATTAAATTAAATAGGACTGAACGCACAGCCAGCACCTCTGATCTAAAGATAGGATTGCTGAATATTAGATCTCTCACGTCTAAAGCGCTTACTATAAATGAAATTATTACCGACCAGGAGTTTAAAATAATGTGTTTGACAGAAACGTGGATTAAACCGAATGAATATTTAGCATTAAATGAAACGAGTCCTCCTGAGTATAGTTACATACACCAACCCTGTCTAAATGGCAGAGGAGGTGGAGTCGCAGCTATTTATAATAATAATCTAAGGGTCACACAAAAGACTAAACACAAATGTAAAACATTTGAAGTTCTTTACACCAGCATAAAATATTCAGTGTCCGAAAGCAGGTCCAGTCAGTCAATTCCACTAATTATTATTTATAGACCCCCAGGGCCCTACTCTGATTTTCTCATAGAATTTGCAGATTTCATCACAAATTTAGCTACTTCTTTAGACAAAGCATTAATTGTTGGTGACTTTAACATTCATTTTGATAATCAGGAAGACTCCTTAAGAGCAGCAGTTGTGTCCATTCTAGATTCAGTTGGAATTAATCAGAATGTTATAGGACCCACTCATAGTGGTGGACACACTCTCGATTTGTTGTTAACATTTGGATTAAAAATAAAAAACTTAGTCATAATTCCACAGTCTGAAGCTATTTCAGACCATTATCTCATCTCTTTTAAAATCTGCCTCAGTCATTGCATTACTACCTCACCACGTTATCGTGTTAAGCGTACTTTCACGTCAGCTACAGCAGCGCGTTTTATTAACCATCTTCCAGAAATTACGATATTAGATAGATCTCTGTCTGACCCCGCAGAGCTCGACTGGGCCACTGAATACCTAGAATAAACATTACGTTATACTCTAGATGATGTAGCTCCCCTTACGACCAAAATGATCAGGGAGAAAAAATTAGCACAGTGGTATAATGATCATACACGCACCTTAAAACAGACCACTCGAAAATTAGAACGTAAATAGCGTCAAACAAAATTAACAGTATTTCAAATGGCATGGAAGGAGAGCCTCCTAAATTATAGAAAATCTCATAGTGCTGCTAGATCAGCATATTTCTCCACCCTCATAGAAAATAACAAGCATAATCCTAGATTTTTATTCAGCACGGTAGCAAAATTAACAGGGAATAAAAGCACTGCACTCACATGCACACCATCATTAGGTAGTAATGATTTCATGAACTTTTTTAATAATAAAATTGAAAACATCAGGCAAAAAATCCAGACGGTTAATATAAATCCAAATTATTTTACAAGTAACCCTGTAGACAGCAGTTTAATTATAACAGACAATCAATTACAAAGCTTCACTCCTATTCATGAGAATGACTTAATTTCATTAATTTCCTCATCAAAATCATCAACTTGCATTCTCGATCCCTTGCCTACAAGTTTCCTCAAACAGATAATTCCAGAGGTAATTGAACCTGTTTTAAAAAATAATAAATTCTTCCATCAGCACTGGTTTTGTACCAAAATCCTTCAAACTGGCAGTTATCCACCCCTAATTAAGAAACCTGACCTTGACCCATGTCAGCTGTCCAACTACAGACCAATATCAAATCTCCCCTTTATATCCAAAATTTTAGAAAAGGTTGTAGCACAGCAGTTATGCTCACACCTACTTATGAATAACATTTTTGAAATGTATCAGTCAGGATTTCGGCCTCATCATAGCACAGAGACGGCACTAGTTAAGGTGGTAAATTACCTGTTATTGGCCTCTGATCAGGGTTTTGTCTCCTTACTTGTTTTGCTCGACCTTAGTGCAGCTTTTGACACCATTGATCACACTATACTACTTGCTAGACTTGAGAACGTTGTTGGAATAAAGGGAACAGCTCTCTTTTGGCTCAGGTCTTATTTGACTGATCGCTATCAGTTTGTTGATGTAAATGGTAAATGGAGTTCTCCACACTCTCTGAGGTAAAGTTTGGTGTTCCTCAAGGATCTGTCTTAGGCCCTCTGCTTTTCTCTTTATATATGCTGCCTCTTGGTGAAATTATTCATAAACATGGTATTAGATTCCATTGCTATGCTGATGATACACAGCTGTATATTTCAGCAAAGCCAGATGAGAGAGATCAGCTTAACAATGTTGAGAAGTGTGTAAAGGACATTAGACAGTGGATGCTTGATAACTTTCTTCTGCTCAACTCAGATAAGACGGAAGTACTTTTACTAGGACCACATGCAGCTAGAAGCAAACTTTCCGATTACGTAGCATCTCTGGATGGTGTTTCTGTTTCAGCGTGTACGGCTGTTAAAGACCTTGGTGTTATTATTGACCCTAGTCTTTCCTTTGAGGCTCACGTGAATAATATTACCAGGATCGCCTTCTTTCACCTTAGAAATAT
>JAAIIK010000097.1:3057288-3073097 GCA_014706435.1 Silurus glanis
ATATTTCTAAGGTGAAAGAAGGCGATCCTGGTAATATTATTCACGTGCGCCTCAAAGGAAAGACTAGGGTCAATAATAACACCAAGGTCTTTGACAGCCGTACACGCTGAAACAGAAACACCATCCAGAGATGCTACGTAATCGGAAAGTTTGCTTCTAGCTGCATGTGGTCCTAGTAAAAGTACTTCCGTCTTATCTGAGTTGAGCAGAAGAAAGTTATCGAGCATCCACTGTCTAATGTCCTTTACACATTTTTCAACATTGTTAAGCTGATCTCTCTCATCTGGCTTTGCTGAAATATACAGCTGTGTATCATCAGCATAGCAATGGAATCTAATACCATGTTTATGAATAATTTCACCAAGAGGCAGCATATATAACGAGAAAAGCAGAGGGTCTAAGACAGATCCTTGAGGAACACCAAACTTTACCTCAGAGAGTGTGGAGAACTCACCATTTACATCAACAAACTGATAGCGATCAGTCAAATAAGACCTGAGCCAAGAGAGAGCTGTTCCCTTTATTCCAACAACGTTCTCAAGTCTAGCAAGTAGTATAGTGTGATCAATGGTGTCAAAAGCTGCACTAAGGTCGAGCAAAACAAGTAAGGAGACAAAACCCTGATCAGAGGCCAATAACAGGTCATTTACCACCTTAACTAGCGCCGTCTCTGTGCTATGATGAGGCCGAAATCCTGACTGATACATTTCAAAAATGTTATTCATAAGTAGGTGTGAGCATAACTGCTGTGCTACAACCTTTTCTAAAATTTTGGATATGAAGGGGAGATTTGATATTGGTCTGTAGTTGGACAGCTGACATGGGTCAAGGTCAGGTTTCTTAATTAGGGGGTGGATAACTGCCAGTTTGAAGGATTTTGGTACAAAACCAGTGCTAATGGAAGAGTTTATTATTTTTAAAACAGGTTCAATTACCTCTGGAGTTATCTGTTTAAAGAAACTTGTAGGCAAGGGATCGAGAATGCAGGTTGATGATTTTGATGAGGAAATTAATGAAATTAAGTCATTCTCATGAATAGGAGTAAAACTTTGTAATTGATTGTCTGTTATAATTACACTGCTGTCTACAGGGTTACTTGTAAAATAATTTGGATTTATATTAACAGATATTGTCAGATATGTCTGACATACTTAAGTTGCCTACTCTTCAGAGTGGAGCATATCCTTGGATCTCAAAGTTGGAAGAGATTATGGTGGGAACACAAATTGCCATGGGAGATATCAAGAGGTTGTTGGCTAGTCTTCTTGGGGTTCCAGGTATGGAAGAAACAGAGAGCAGGACTTAATCGTTATGTGGGCACTGCTGTTAATGATTCAGAGCTGTTTTCTGCAAACAGAAATCGTGTGTGGAGAGCATTGAAAGACACATTTCCAACAAATGTGCATCCTGATAATATTTTTATTGAGCCACTGAGTCAGGAAGAAAATCCAAGGGCCTATGTGTCAAGAGCTCATCAGGTGTGGAGAAGTATCACAGGAAATGATCCGGATTTGGACCAGATGGAGCAGTCAATTTTGAGAGCTAAAATAGAGAAGGGACTGCCCTCACCTGTGAGGAGTAAATTAGCAGAGGTTGTTGGTCTTAGAAGTGCAGCAAAGGGTACGTACATAGATAATATAGCTCACCAAGTGGAGTTATATAGGAAGAAGGAGTATGATCAGAAACAACAGGATCAGGAAGTCCTTAAAAAGCTTAATCAAATACAGCTGGTGGATAGCAAAAAGAAGGAGAAGAAGCAGGCTGTGATTGTACAGGCTCAGCCTCCGGTGAATCAGTCACAACTTCAGCCAAATCAGGTTCAGTTTCAATTGCCCCAGCCACCATCGGCAGTTCCAGTTGTTTCTTATCCACAGCCAGCTCCAGGTCAAATTCAGACCTGGAGAGGACGAGGTTGTGGAACTTTTGGAAGAGGTAGAGGAGGAAGGTTTAATTCAAACTTTCAACAGTCTCCAGAAGCATGTTACAATTGTGGACAGATTGGTCATTTTGCCCGTGAGTGCAATAGACAAGGAGAAAATTTCAGAGGAAATTTCAGAGGAAGATTCAGGGGCCAGTCGAGGCCATTTGGAAGACTGGTGAACCCTTTTAGGGGCCCAGAACCAGGATTTTAGGGGTGCCCAGAGGATCCGAACGGGGAATGTCAGCTGGTAGTATCAGGGCCGGAGAGAGATCCAACAATAGTGGTGAAAGTAAATAATAAACCATTGGAAGTAATGGCAGATAGCGCAGCTGCTTTCACCTGTATTCGGCCTGAAGATGCTATACATCTCCCCATGTCTGGTCAATTGATTCGGACAATCGGGTTTGAGGGAGTAAAACAGCTGATTCCTCTCATGGAACCAATCGAGCTCTGCTATAAAAATCTGAAAACTAAAATACCTATATTGGTGTCAAAACATACACCTATTGCGCTTTTGGGAAGAGATGCCTTGTGCAGATTGAATTGCATAATAAAATGTACACCTGACGGCTGTCTGGTGGAAGTGCCAAATGATACTGTTTGCCAATTGTTGATGACTAGGGAGACTGAAGCTTCCTCTGCATTTTGGATTGGAAATCTCAGTGCTGATTTTTTTGGAGCCGGCTAAGTTGTGGGAGAAGTTTATTGTGGCCAATATGCCCAATGTGAAACCTCCAGAGTATCCCCTGCATTGCACGCTTAAGTATTTTAAGAATGCTGTTCAAACAAGTTCAGATGTATGGTTGAGTTGTCAGCCAAACCAAGTTCAACTCAGTTCGGGTTGTATAATTTTGGGACCACAAGGAGCAGCTATGAAGGTAAATATAGATGATTACTTGGAGAGAGAATTTGATATTAAGAACAGTGTCCCACATGTGACTTTGTTGGTAGCTGAAGAGTATGATCAGAAGCATGTACGAGAAATGATGGCAGAAGCAGAGAAAGCTGTTTTTGTGCCGGTGACAGAGAATTTTTCTATCTGGAAGAGTGAAGATCAACGGTTTATTAAGATTATGATCTCTGCTCAAGGATTGGGACAGCCACAAACTGTGCGGATGACACATGAGTCAATTTGTAATGTCAAAATGGACTCGGACTCTACGAGAGAGGAGATGTTGCAGCAAGTTCCAGAATGTTTGTGGTCTCAGCATAACACTGATATAGGACTTGTGAAGTCAGCACAACCAGTGAAAGTGGAACTCAGGCGTCATCTGTCACGATGGGTGATAACCAAAAATTAGAGAACACTTTCAGATACCTCCCAGTTATTGGTGTTAATCTGGTACCTGGTGCTAATTTCCTTGATTATCTGTCAACCCCTATTTAACTGGCAGCCTAACATCCAGTTTCACTGACTCTGCAAGATGGTGGGCCGTTCTAAAGTGACTGAAAGCCTCCGGCAGCAGGTTGTCCAGATGAAGGCCAAAGGGATGACCTTATCAGCCATAGCAAGATAAGTTGGTCGTTCCAAATCTGTGATTTCAAGAATATTGACTCTTTACAACATCACAAACTCATTCAAGTCCGCCAAGAAGTCTGGTCGTCCACGGAAGACAAATACAAGAGAGGACAGGATATTGCGGAGGATCTCAATGGGCAATCGTTTCCACACTGCTGCTGGAATTGCTCATCAGTTCAGCGCTGAACAGGTTAAGGATCTGTCTCGTCATACAGTGTCTCGACGTTTAAGAGCATTTGGACTGAAAGCCCACTCTGCAGTGACCAAACCTCTCATTAGCAGAAAGAATCAAAAGGCTAGACTAAGCATGATGTGTGGACAGAGGAGAACTGGTCCAAAGTTCACTTCAGTGATGAAAGCAAGTTTAATTTATTTGGGTCCGATGGGAAACATTATGTTCGGTGACAAACTGGAGAAAGACTGAACCCAAAGTGTGTAAAGAAGTCAGTGAAAAGTGGAGGAGGAAGTGTCATGGTTTGGGCCTTCTTCAACAACATATAGGTCCTTCCATGCGTTCATCACCCAATCAGCCCGCAGTGTTTATGCAGGACAACGCTCCATGTCACACAGCAAAACGGGTAAAGCAGTTCCTTGAAACTGAAAACATTGAAATAATGACATGGCCTGCCCAGAGTCCTGATCTCAACTCAATAGAGAACCTCTGGAAAATCCTTGGTGACAAAGTTATGGCCAAGAAACCCACTACAGTCACCAAACTGTGGAGGAGACTGGAAGAAGAGTGGACCAAAATCACACCAGAGCAGTGTGAGAGACTAGTGCTGTCCTGTGGCCGCAGATGTGCTGAAGTCATTCAGAGCAGAGGCCTGTACACTTCCTACTAATTGCTGACTGTTGTAACCTTCAGAAAATTTTGTTGTAATCTTTTTCCATGCTACAGTCATTGTTGTTCTCTAATTTTGATCAGTGTGTTTTCTGCAAAATAATGTTTTTTTTTTAAATGCCAAAGTTATTTTGTGGAAAAGGTGTTCTGGTAGCATGGTATAGACAGGACAAAAACTCCTTCAACTGTTGAGCAGTGAAGAAGACATTATTTCAGAATTGTTCAATTGTTTATATATTGTTCTCTAATTTTGATTGCCAGTGTAGACTCCTAGAGCAGGAGGATGTTACTCTAGTCAGATGTGCTACAGTGAACCCAGCTGAAACCTTGCCAACTCCAGAGGATGGCGAACCACATAATTGTTTTCAAGAAGCAGAGAGATATTCAAGGCTTAGATCAGATCTGCAAGCCCTCCCGTTGCATGAGGCAGACTTGGAGTATTGGACTGATGGTTCCTGTTATCGTGTGGGAGATAAATTGAGTGCTGGCTATGCAGTAGTAAGAGCACAAGGAGCAGAATTTGTGGTAGAGAAGGCTGAAGTTATACCACAGCCTGCATCTGCACAGCTTGCTGAACTTGTGGGGCTAACTGAAGCATGTTTGCTAGCAGAAGGTAAGCGAGTGACAATATATACTGATTCGGCATATACACATAATGTGTGTCACTTGTTCGGAGCAGTGTGGAAGAACCGAGGGTTTAAGAAAACAGATGGTTCTCCAATACAACATCATGCTCAAATAATGAAACTGTTGCATGCTATGATGAAACCTAAAGAAATAGCAATAGCTAAGTGTGCAGCACATAGGATGGATGTGTCAAGGGTCACTCAAGGAAATAAAGCGGCTGATGAAGCTGCTAAAGCAGTCACAGGAGCGGACAAATTGGGTAAAGTTTTTCTGGTCACTCATGGAGTGGATTTAGAAGATAAAATTACCCTTAGAGATGTGATTTTAAAGCAGAAAGCTGCTCCTGCTATGGATAAACAGTTGTGGCTAGATCGAGGTGCCACTCAGGATTCTACTGGTCTGTGGAGAAATCATGAGGGGCTAATAGTAGCACCTCCAGACTTGTTGGGTCTGATGATTCAGGAAGCACATGGGTTAGCTCATGTTGCAAGGGGGGAAGTTAGAAGAAAGATCATGAAGGAATATGGCTTTTGGGCACCCTGTTTGCTTGAACAGATTGACTATGTCATAGGTAGGTGCATTATCTGTTTGAAAAATAATGTTCGGAGGGGTGTATCAGTTCCTCCTGGGTACATTCCCACTCCGAGGGGTCCTATGCGTGAATTAGTTGTGGATTTTGTTGATATGATAAGACCGGTTGAAGGGAAAAGATACATGTTGGTTGTCGTGGATAGATTTTCACGTTGGCCTGAAGCCTGTCCAACCAAGTGAAAGGATGCTCAGTCTGTTGCCAAGTTTTTGTGCAGAGAGTTTATAAGTAGGTGGGGACTCCCGGATCGGATATCCTCAGATAATGGAAAAGAATTTGTGGATAAAACAGTTAAGCTGATCTTACAGAAGTTGGGAATTAAACAGCGTCTTGGAGCAGTTTACCACCCACAAAGTCAAGGAATTTGTGAGAAGATGAATGGTGTTCTAAAGAATCGCATTGTTAAAATTTGTCAGCACACGGGCTTAAACTGGGTACTTCCGCTGGCGCTGATGGCGTGTCGCTCAAGTGAGCTGCGAGATTTGCATATGACACCTCATGAGTTGCTAACGGGAAGACGGATGCCGATTCTTTGCGTACCAGTGGAAAAGGTCCAAGTTTAGCCCTTTTATAAGACGAAATGCGAACTTATGTAACATATATGACTAGCTTACATAAAAGAATATCCGCATATATTTTTGACAGGCAGAGGAAAGACGAGGTGCAGCAGAAACTTGATGAGCAAAAGAGTACCACAGTGCAACCTGGAGACAAGGTGTTTGTGAAAGTGTTTAGAAGGAAATGGTATAACGAACGCCGGGAAGGACCCTTTGAAGTTGTCAGCAGTACTGGAACAGCGGTCCAGGTTAAAGGGTCTCCGACGTGGTATCATTTATCACATTGTGTCAAAGCACCGAAAGAGGAGATAACGTGCTCCCAGAGCCAAGATGTTGAAGGCTCAAGAGAGTTGGGAGAAAGTGTGGATGAGCATGCAGCAGGAGAGGAGATGCATGAAGATTACCAGAGTCAAAACCCAGAAGGGGAGATTGTCCGTGATATGGACAATGTTGATGATTCTGTGTACATTTTTGATGATGCCAGAAATGACATTACAGTTAACGGACAGGAAAGAACATTTGGGGACATTGATTTCCAGCAGGTTCCAGAAACAACAGAGCCTGTGGCAGACGAGAGAAAAGCGCCAAAGGTTAAGAAGGACTGTGATTCAACTGCAGGAGAATCTAGGGAGACAGTTGAAAGAAGGAGTCCAAGACCAGCTCGGAAAAGAGTTAGACCAAAACGGTATGAGAACTAGAGTTGAGGAGACCTTAGAGAAACCTGTCCTTTCAGTGTCGGCCGCTAAGGTGGGTGCAAATGTATCTCAGTCGACTATTGTCCCTCAGCAGATTGTTACAACACAAACTCCTTCGAAGGTTGTTGTTAGAGTTAAGTTAGGGAAAGCGATTGTTCTTCCTTGTCAATGTGGAAGGTGGAATGTTGGTAGTAATAATCCTCCTAAGTGGAGAAATAGTCATGGTGAAGATCTGTTGTTGACAGGACCTGAAACTGAAAATGTGCCTCGCGATAAAAGGAAGTATTTTTTGTATAATGACATGAAGTTGGTGAAGATTCAGACAGATTGTTCACTAGTCTTGCGTAATGCTACATGGGAAGATGAAGGTGAATATATGTGTACTTATTTAGAACCAGCATTTAAATTTGTACCAATTCATAATTATTGGATGGAGGATTATATAACGTGTAAAGTGACACTTGAGATAAAAGATGTGAGACCTAGTGGAGGTGCACGGATACTAAAGAGGTTCAGGATCAACTTATTATAATAACCACTCCAAGGACGAATAATACTCAAATGAAACTTGTTACTGTAGCTCTGGATACAACTAAGAGTGTTAATATATCAACCCAGACTACTACTTTAGTTAGGACTGTGAAGGAGAAAAATAATACAACTTTGATGTCTGTGAAATTTGTAAACGTGACAGGCACCTGACGTAGTGACTTTAAAGTCGAAGGAGGTGTTAAATGTAACTCAGAAGCCTATGTTGAAAACTGAGCCTGAAGTGAAGGGTAGTGAGGAGATTTTTGAAGCTGGAAAACAGATGATGGAAGAGCATGCTGTAGATTCAGCTGAGACAGCTCAGAAGGAAGTATCGGATACAAAGAGTGAGTTTTTTGATTCTAATCAAAATCATGCCTTACAAAAGAGAGAGAGTAAGTGGAAGGCATATGGATTTGATTCGTCGGTGTTACAGATTGCAGACCCATGGGCAGGTAGGAACTTGTGGTTCCAGCAGATAGCTCATTCTGTTAGATCGGTTGGAAAATTGAATTGTCCATGTGTGGTGAAAGTTTCATCACCAGGCACATGGCCTTCAATTTTAGAGACAGTGCCAGAACCCCTAATTTCTAAGTGTCAGTATTATGCATTATCGTGGCTGTTGTTTCAGCAGCAGGCACCAACGGATAGAATATAGATTTGGTGGGTTTGCGGTGATAAGGCATACATATTTCTGCCTTATGGATGGATAGGATGTTGTTACATGGCAAGGTTGAAACTTCCATATGAGGTTTTTGCTGTACAGAAGGGAGACGGACTTGATAGAAATCAGTCGAATGTTGTTTCTGCAAATAGGATAAAAAGGGATTTGGCACAGTTCCATAATTTGGAGTCCTATCATTGGAGGATAAGTCTAGGAGAGAAGTGGGGTATAGGACTGTTCCCATGGTATGGTGTGACATTTTTAGCAGATCATATTGATAACATCACTTATACGCTACAGGGTTTCGCCAATGAAACCATAAGAGGGTTTGATTTTCTGTCAAATACTCAAAGGAGTCACAGATTGACATTGCTAAAGCTTGACATGGCTCTAGATTATATATTGGCCAAACAAGGTGGCCTATGTGTGGCTTTGAACTTAACTGGTGATGCTTGTTATACTCTAATCCCTGATACTTCTGAGAATATGACTAGTGTTATAGAGGCATTGAGAAACATAAGAGATGCATTTGGTCCATCAAAAGGAGCTGGATGGTCTGCAAATGCTTGGTTGCAGGACAAATTAGGACCGATAGGAGCAGTGCAGGTGCAAATTTTTGTGGCAGTTCTTCTATCATTGTGTGTGATGTTTTGTTTCTGTACGCTGTTGTTGACCTTTGCGAAGGCAATGATATTGCGATGGGTTGGAGTTGTGATGCCTGGGGATCGAACTCAGATGCCACTATTGCAAACAACTGACGTAGATGGAGTGGTATTAGAAGTTGAATTGGTGGAGAAATATCCATTTTGATATCCAATCATATTATACTTTTTCATATATTTGGATATTGTTTACTTTTTAGTAGTTTCCTCCTATATAGTGTTATGATGAAAGGGGGAAATGGAATGTGATTAATATGATATTGTGATTCATTTGTTTATTTGTGAAGACGATACTGGTTGTTTTTTCTTTTCTTTTCTCCTAAGAAGCAAAATTGGGGAGTTTACATACACTCAAACATGGACAATAAGAAGGATTGGAAGGCTCTGAACGAGGATGCTGTGATTCAACACATCAGCGACACCATACTGAGAGTCAACGCTACTGAAGAGTTGCGGATGGATACCTTCTTCACATATATATGTTTTCATTATTGGATTGTATTTGTTATATTATATTTGGTGACATTAATAGAGAATGTTTGTACACTAGCAGTAATCATAGTTTTTTAAATTTCTTCTGTTGCATGACAAATACACGTATTATTTTTGATTGTAATTGTTTGAGGAATGATGGTTTTTGCTACTGAGTGAATATATTGGGACCTCAGATGTTTTCTTTTTTTCCTCGATGTTAGGGACAGGGGAACTAGGCAGGGAAAGGTCCATTGGAAGGTCTGATGGGTCGACCAGCCTGAATTTGGACATTGTTTTGATTTGATTTTCTGGGGTTTCATATGTATTTGCTTAAGTCATATCCTTAAACACAGTATTAAAGTTTTGATTTGGGCTGGAGTACTACATGGGGCCGTGAGAGAAGTTTTCCTGTCTTGATTGTTTGAGGGATTTAAGGAGAAATGGCTGCCTGACAGGTTTTTCACTCTCACACTCCATAAATTCATTGTATTGTTAAGGTTATGTGACAGGAGGAATTGTTATTTCTGTAAACGATGATAAACATGTATGTTTTATTCTTTTGTTTGTCGAGGGTTTTAAGCCCTCGAAGGGGGGAAATGTGGTATCTAAGATAAGATAAGATAAGATATACCTTTATTCGTCCCACAGTGGGGAAATTTCTTTTGTTACAGCAGCAAAGGAAAGAAATAAAAAATAAATGAAAATATATATATAAAGAATATACACATACTATAATATACAGTATATACACAGTACAATGTATAAATATATAAATACAATAAGAGAAGAAAAAAAAAAGTACGCATTGCAGGTAGTATTTCGCACAGGTGGTATTGCACGTATTGCAGGTAATTATTGCACATATTGCAGATAATATTGCACATATTGTATAATTTGCACATGTAATTATTGCACATATTGTATTTTTTTTTTTTTTTGCACAGGTAATTATTGCACATATTGCAGGTAATATTTCACATGTTGCATTGTAATATTGCACACAGGTAATGTTATTGCACAGCTAAAAAGTGATAACAGTGTTGTATTTTTTTGGTGACTGGTTTTACTGGGAGCAGCTTTGATTGTAAAGTCTAATAGCAGCAGGGAGAAAAGACCTTCTGTAACACTCCTTCAGACACTTAGGGTGTAACAGTCTGTCACTGAAGGAGCTGCTCAACGATGTGACCGTTACATACAGGGGGTGAGAGGCATTCTCCAGCAATGATGATAGTTTTACTACCATCCTCCTTTCTCCCACCTCCTATACAGTGTCCAGGGGAATCCCCAGGACTGAGATGGCCTTCCTGATCAGCTTATCCAGTCTCTTCCTGTCTGCAGTAGAGATGCTGCTGCCCCAGCAGACCACTCCATAAAAGATGGCTGAGGCCACCACAGAGTCAAAAAAGGTTTTCAGTAGCTCTCCTTGCACTCCAAAAGACCTTAATCTCCTCAGCAGAAAGAGTCTGCTCTGCCCTTTCTTGTAAATTGCCTCAGTGTTGTTTGTCCAGTCCAGTTTGTTGTTTAGGTGAACACCCAGGTATTTGTAAGAGTCCACTCTCACAATGTCCTTTCCCTGAATGTTCACTGGTGATGAAGTGTGTTTGTGCCTACGGAAATCCACTACAAGTTCTTTGGTTTTCCCCGCATTTATCTGGAGGCAGCTCCGTTGGCACCAGTCCACAAAGTTCTGAATAAGTCCTCTGTACTCCCTGTCATCATCATCCGTGATCAGACCAACGATGGCAGAGTCATCAGAGAACTTCTGTAGGTGACAGGTTGCTGAGCTGAACATAAAGTCTGCAGTGTAGACGGTGAAGAGAAACGGGGCTAGAACCGTTCCCTGCGGGGCGCCAGTGTTGCAGACAATCATGTCAGACTCACAGTCACGAGTCCTCACATCCAGGCAGATAGATGATGGTCCACTCCCATGTACATCATCTTATCCCTCAGGAGCGCAGGTTGGATGGTGTTAAAAGCACTAGAGAAGTAAAAAAACATGACTCTCACAGTGCTCCCAGCCTTTTCCAGGTGTGAAATAGCCCGATTTAGGAGGAAGATGATTGCGTCTTCCACTCCAATGCCAGGTTGGTAGGCAAACTGAAGTGGATCCGTTGATGGGCTCACCAGAGGTCGGAGATGAGTGAGCACCAGCCTCTCCAATGTTTTCATCAGATGCGAGGTCAGTGCTACTGGTCGATAGTCTCCGAATTCTTTTGGCCGCGACGTCTTTGGAACAGGCACCACGCACGATGTTTTCCATATCTGTGGCACCTTCCCCAGCTTCAGGCTCAGGTCAAACATGTACAGCAATATGCCGCACAGCTGGTCTGCACAGGTCTTAAGTAGCCTGGAGCTGATGCCGTCTGGGCCTGCAGCCTTCCTCACTTTGATCCTTCTGAGCTCCATTCTCACCTGGGCTTCTGTAAGGGGCAGTGTGTATTGGATGGAGTGTTGACTGGAGGGAATCGGCAGGGGGGGGGGGGGGGGAGTTAGGTGTGTTGTGTAATGTCTGTGAGCTGATAGCTGTGCAGAGAGAGGTGGGGCTGGAGCTGCTTGCTGTGGAAGCAGAGAGGGGGGATTGCAGCAGGGGGGTTTGGATGGGGGCAGGGGAGGGTAGCTGATCAAATCTGTTAAAGAATAGATTAAGATCATTCACCCACTTCTGGTCACCCACAGCCTGAGAGCTGGGCTCCTTATGACCAGTGATGGTTTTGAGCCCCTTCCACACACCACTGACGTTGTTCTGCTGCAGCTGATCCTCCATCTTCCTCCTGTAGCATGCTTTTCCTTCCCTGATCATCTTTCTCAGTTCTCTCTGGACAGTTTTCAGCTCTTCTTTGTTTCCTGATTTAAACACCCTCTTCTTCTCTTTAAGGAGAGTCTTTATATCAGGGTTAATCCACGGTTTGTTGTTGGGAAAACACCGTACAGTCCTGGTGGGTACAGTATTCTCCACACAGAAGTTAATGTAGTCCGTAATACAGTCTGTTAAACTGTCAATATCCTCCCCATGTGGATTGCACAATTCCTCCCATACAGTTGTTTCAAAACAGTCTTTCAGAGCCTCACTGGTCTCATCAGACCATGTCGCCACTGTGCGGAAGGTAGCTGGTTGCCTGCATACAATGGGTTTGTACACAGGTAGGAGATGAACCAGGTTGTGATCCGATCTTCCCAAGGGGGGGAGGGGTGCTGATGTATAAGCCTCCTTTGTGTTTGCATAAAATAAATCCAGTGTTTTATTGTCTCTGGTGTGGCATGAAACATACTGGGTGAATGTGGGCAGAGTGGAGGATGGAGGGGCATGATTAAAATCTCCAGAGATAATGAGAAGGGCATTTGGGCTCTGTGTTAACAGTCTGTTAACAACAGAATGCAGGACATCGCATGCCGATTCACCGTCAGCAGAGGGGGATCTGAAATTCAATCTCATTCCTGTGGGGTTGAACATTTGGCCAAATGTTTCCATTTAAATGCATGAGCAGGCCATATTGTTTATATTAGAGTCAGGACCATGAGAAGTTAGTGGGTGTACGTGTTGTTTCTGTAATCTGTACAAGTCGACGTATGGAACAAGGTTAAAGGTTGCATGTCGATAGAAGGGGAGTTCTTTATGCTTATCTTTTCCTGGAAAATGAACTCTGTTACATCTGTTATACATTAAGCTGTTGGCAATAACAACCCCTCTATATAAGGTGGATTGAAGACAGAGATCGGGAAAACGTTTTCCATTGGCATTGAAACCTCTCCAAGCAATCCTGGATGCTTGTCTTTAGATGCTGAACTTCTTTGTAATAAACCTTTTTTATACAAGAAAGACGGTGTCTGTGGAGATTTTTTTCCTTCATCATCTACACATCATCACCACCGAATAAACAACACACCCTTTTGATCGAATACAGCCATGAGTCTTTTTGGGAAAGATGCAACAAGTTTTTCACACCTGGATTTGGGGATCCTCTGCCATTCCTCCTTGCAGATCCTCTCCAGTTCTGTCAGGTTGGATGGTAGACGTTGGTGGACAGCCATTTTTAGGTCTCTCCAGAGATGCTCAATTGGGTTTAAGTCGGGGCTCTGGCTGGGCCTTTCAAAAACAGTCACGGAGTTGTTGTGAAGCCACTACTTCGTATTTTAGCTGTGTGCTTAGGGTCATTGTCTTGTTGGACCTTCGGCCCAGTCTGAGGTCCAGAGCACTCTGGAGAAGGTTTTCATCCAGGATATCCTTGTACTTGGCCGCATTCATCTTTGCCTCGATTGCAACCAGTCGTCCTGTCCCTGCAGCTGAAAAACACCCCCACAGCATGATGCTGCCACCACCATGCTTCACTGTTGGGACTGTATTGGACAGATATGAGCAGTGCCTGGTTTTCTCCACACATACCGCTAAGAATTAAGGGCAAAAAGTTCTATCTTGGTCTCATCAGACCAGAGAATCTTATTTCTCACCATCTTGGAGTCCTTCAGGTGTTTTTTTTTTTTTTTTAGCAAACTCCATGTGGGCTTTCATGTGTCTTGCACTAAGGAGAGGCTTCCGTAGGGGCACTCTGCCATAAAGCCCCGACTGGTGGAGGGCTGCAGTGATGGTTGACTTTCGACAACTTTCTCCCCTCCCGACTGGATCTCTGGAGCCACAGTGATCTTTGGGTTCTTCTTTACCTCTCTCACCAAGGCTCTTCTCCCCCGATAGCTCAGTTTGGCCGGACGGCCAGCTCTAGTAAGGGTTCTGGTCGTAACAAACGTCTTCCATTTAAGAATTATGAACCTTAAGTGCAGCAGAAATTTTTTTTGTAACCTTGGCCAGATCTGTGCCTTGCCACAATTCTGTCTCTGAGTTCTTCAGGCAGTTCCTTTGACCTCATGATTCTCATTTGCTCTGACATGCATTGTGATCTGTAAGGTCTTATATAGACAGGTGTGAGACTAAGTCCAATCAATATAATCAAACACAGCTTGGCTCAAATGAAGGTGTAGAACCATCTCAATGATGATCAGAAGAAATGGATAGCACCAGAGTTAAATATATTGGTGTCACAGCAAAGGGTCTACATACTTAGGACCATGTGATTTTTCAGTTTTTCTTTTTTAATAAATCTGCAAAAATGTCAACAATTCTGTGTTTTTCTGTCAATATGGGGTGCTATGTGTACATTAATGAGGAAAAAAATTAACTTAAATGATTTTAGCAAATGGCTGCAATATAACAAAGAGTGAAAAATTTAAGGGGGTCTGAATACTTTCCCTACCCACTGTATCTCACTGCAAAGGTTTTGTGCTTTTCAAATCGTGTTCCTTCCCCAAACACATTTTTTCCATTTCTCACATCAATATGAATAGAACAGGATTTCACAGACCTGGGCTTATATATGTAAAAAGAAAAATGTGTGTAAACAGGATCCTTTTTTGTCCCTCATTAAAATGCTTTTTTGGTCAAACTTTTTAATCTCTTCACATTCTCCAGATGGCCTTTAGTGCTCTGCCATGAAATATGGTTTCATTTCATGGTCTATTTCTTCACCTGAATCTGGCACTTATGCGCTTATTCTCATGGAATCCTCATGCTGTGTGATCTAATAAACTTGGGATTTAAACTTGAGACCGATGCTTTAGCACCAATAAAGAATCTGATGAGCCGCCAGTACCTATTTTTACTAACATCCATGTGGGTGAATGAGCACAAATCTCTATAAGCACTCTTCAAAATCTAGTGGAATCTTCCCAGAAGAGTAAAGATTATAACAGCAAATGAAGACTAAATGTGGAAAAGGATGTTCAGTGGACTCCCACATAGGGCGGCCTATGGAGCAACGAACCCCATGATTTTTAGATAAAAACTTATATATACCCTTTTATCACAAATCATTCCTGCTATCACTCTTCTCCACCCACGCCATTCTGCCTGCACTCTTTTCTTCACTTTTTTAACACACTCTCCATTATATTGCACTGTTAACCCCAGGTACCTAAACTCCTCCATTTTCTCCACCTCTTCTCCCTGCAACCGCACCACTCCCCTGCCCTCCCTTTCATTCACACACACATTGTCTTACTCCTACTGACTTTTATTCCCCTTTTCTCCAGCACGTACCTCCACATCTCCAGGCTCTTCGCCACCTGCTCCCTACTCTCACCACAAATCACAATATCGTCCATGGAGACTCCTGTCTGACCTTGTCCATCAACCTGTCCATTACCACTGCAAACAGGAAAAGGCTCAGAGCAAATCCTTGATGCAGTTCCACCTTCACCTTGAACTAGTCTGTCATTCCTACTGCACACTTCACTGCTGTCCAAAAGCATAGGACTCAAGTTTCAATCCCAAGTTCAATAGATCACACAGCATGAGGATTCCATGAGAATAAGTGCACATTTTCCTTCTCCACACATAAACCCAGATCTGTACAATCCTGTTCTATTCATGTTGATGTGAGAACTAGAAAAAATGTGTTTGGGGAAGGAACACGATTTGAAAACACAAACCGGTTATCTATTGCAGCGAGATGAGATGTCTCCCTGTTTTTTTTTTCTGTTTTTTTTTTTTCTTTCCTTCCTTCCTTCCCTCTCTCTCCTTTCCTTTCCTGACCTGTTCTTTTATTTACTATTGTTTTCTTTTCATTTTAGTTTCCTTTCCATTTTGAAAATTACAGTGAATTATTAGCACATAAAAATCATCAAACCATTCAGGTAACAACTTTGGTAAGATATTCAGTATTTTCTGAACATTATAGTTCTTTT
>JAAIIK010000097.1:3078097-3088230 GCA_014706435.1 Silurus glanis
AAATGACATCCTTGTTACAGGACTGACTGAGTAGGACTGCCACAAAGCATCAGTGGTTGTCTGCAACGTCCTGGCTCAGGCAATTGATTGGCATTTTAATATTCACTATCACCCACAGTCAGCTGGAGTGGTAAAGAGAACAAACAGAACCATTAATGAACGTGTTACTAAAGCCTGCATTGACACAGGCTGAAATTGAACTGTTGTTCTCCTGGCAGTACTCACAGAAATGAGTGACCCCATTTTCAACTACTAAACTGTCAACTAAAAACCCTTTTGAAATTCTAGTGAGGCCTTTCCCGACCCCATAGGTCAGGGTACACACTGGCGTTTCTTCCTTAGGTAACCTGGACGTGTTGGTGGACGATTACGTTTCTGCCTTGGTTGAAAAATGTTATTCAGTATGTGCTGACATCTCACTAACTCTCCCTCTGCCCACATATAAGCCAACACACCCTTTTGTGCTTAATCAGCAGGTCCTGATACAAAGTCTGAAGCCTACCAAGGTTGGTGAGCCGAAGTATCTGGGTCCAGCAACTTTTCTAGCTCAAGTCAAGAGTCAAGAGGCTTTTGTCATTTCCCCTATACACACAATGAGACAACGTTCTTCCAGAACAGTGGTGTTACACTAAACAACATAGAGCTACAAACCCGATTCCAAAAAAGTTGGGACACTGTACAGATTGTGAATAAAAACAGAATGCAATGATGTGGAAGTTTCAAATGTCAATATTTTATTCAGAATACATAGATGACATATCAAATGTTTAAGCTGAGAAAATTATAATTTTAAGGGAAAAATAAGTTGATTTTCAATTTCATGGCATTAATACATCTCAAAAAAGTTGGGACAAGGCCATGTTTACCACTGTGTGGCATCCCCTCTTCTTTTTATAACAGTCTGCAAAAATCTGGGGACAGAGGAGACAAGTTGCTCAAGTTTAGGAGTAGGAAAGTTGTCCCATTCTTGTCTAATACAGGCTTCTAGTTGCTCAACTGTCCTGGGTCTGCTTTGTCGCATCTTCCTGCGTCTTCTTTATGATGCGTCAAATGTTTTCTATGGGTCAAAGATCTGGACTGCAGGCTGGCCTTTTCAGTACCCGGATCCTTCTTCTACACAACCATGATGTTGTATTTGATGCAGTATGTAGTCTGGCATTGTCATGTTGGAAAATGCAAGGTTTTCCCTGAAAGAGACTACGTCTGGATGGGAGCATATGTTGTTCTAGAACTTGGATATACCTTTCAGCAGTGATAATGCCTTTCCAGATGTGTAAGCTTTCCATGCCACACGCAGTCATGCAACCCCATACCATCAGAGATGCAGGCTTCTGAACTGAGCGCTGATAACTTGGGTTGTTCTTTTCCTCTTTAGTCCGGATGATTTTCCAAAAAGAACTTCAAATTTTGATTAGTCTGACCACAGAACAGTTTCACTTTGCCACAGTCCATTTTAAATAAGCCTTGTCTCAGAGAAAACGCCTGTGCTTCTGGATCATGTTTAGATATGGCTTCTATTTTGACCTATAGAGTTTTAGCAGGTAATGGCGAATGGCACTGTGGATTGTGTTCACGACAACGTTTTGTGGAAGTATTCCTGAGCCCATGTTGTGATTTCCATTACAATAGCATTCCTGTATGTGATGCAGTGCCGTCTAAGGGCCCGAAGATCACGAGCATCCAGTATAGTTTTCCGGCCTTGACCCTTACGCACAGAGATTGTTTCAGATTTTCTGAATCTTTAGATGATATTATGCACTATAGATGATGATAACTTCAATCTCTTTGCAATTTTTTTCTGAGAAACTCCTTTCTGATATTGCTCCACTATTTTTCACCGCAGCATTGGGGGAATCTTGACTTGAGCGACACTGCCAGTCTGAGAGACACTTTTTATACCCAATCATGTTGCCAATTGACCTAATAAGTTGCAAATTGGTCCTCCAGCTGTTTCTTATATGTGCATTTAACTTTTCTGGCCTCTTATTGCTACCTGTCCCAACTTTTTTGGAATGTGTAGCTCTCATGAAATCCAAAATGAGCCAATATTTGGCATGAAATTTAAAAATGTCTCACTTTCAACATTTGATATGTTATCTGTATTCTATTGTGAATAAAATATAAGTTTTTGAGATTTGTAAATTATTGCATTCCTTTTTTATTCTCAGTAAACAGTGTCCCAACTTTTTTGGAATCGGGTTTGTACAAATAACAAAGCTACATAAAGTGCATCGAGTGCAACCTGTGCAGACGAAAAACAGTACAGACAGGCAACACAAGATAGCACCGACCAGTAAACCTACTGTATACTCTGAATATACAGTACTGTGCAAAGAGGACTATAAAGACTATAACTGCGAGTATATGTAAAACACAATGCAGTGCAAAAACAGCAGTAGCAGCAGTCTAGAGGTGCAAAAAACAGCATGTAAAGGGTGTAATATGGTTAAGTATTAATAATAATAAATAAGTGGTGGTGGAATGGATTGAGATGAGTAATGGAAGAGCCTGATGGCTTGCAGGGAAAAAAAGCTGTTACACAGTCTGGATGTGACAGCCCGAATGCTTCGGAACCGCTTTCCTGATGGCTGGAGGGTGAAGAGTGTGTGTGGGGTCGTTCACAATGCTGTTGGCTTTGCGGATGCAGCGTGTGGTGTAATGTCCATGATGGAGGGGAGAGAGACTCTGATGATGATCTCAGCTGTCCTCACTATACTCTGTAGGGACAGTGCTCAGTGTGGTGGTGCTGGAGATGCTGTTCCCGATTCAGACTGACTGAGGTCTCCCAGTCAGGAAGTCCAGGATCCAGTTGCAGAGGGAGGTGTTCAGGCCCAGTGGGCTCAGCATCTCAACCAGGTGCTGAGGGATGATTGTGTTGAACGCTGAGCTGAAGTCAATGAACAGCTTTCGTACATACGTGTCCTTGTTGTCCAGGTGGGTGAGGGCGAAATGGAGGATTGTGGAGATGGCATCGTCTGTGGAGCAGTTTGGACAATACGCAAACTGCACTGGGTCCAATGAGAGTGAAAGCTGGGTCTTAATGTGCCTCATGACGAGCCTCTCGAAGCACTTCATTACAATGGGTGTGAGTGCGACGGGTTGATAGTCATTGAGGCAGGAGACTGTAGACTTCTTTGGCACAGGGAAAATGGTCATCTTCTTGAGGCACGTAGTAACAACGTTGTTGCTCAGGGAGATGTTGAAGATGTCGGTAAAGACATCTTGCTAGCTGTTCTGCACATTCCCTGAGCACTCTGCCAGGAATGTTGTCTGGTCCAGCAGACGTCCGTGGGTTAACTCTGCATAGAGATTTCCTCACTTCAGCTGTGGTTAGGTCACTGGGAGGAGCGGTGGTCTTCCTCGCCTTCACGTTGTTCTCTACCTCTAACCGGGTGTAGAAGTCGTTCAGCGCATCTGGGAGGGAGGCGTCACGTTCACAAGCAGGTGATGTTGTCTTGTAGTTCGTGTTCGCCTGGATGCCCTGCCACATGCGCCGGCTGTCTCCGCTGTCCTGGAAATGGTCGTGGATTCTCTCGGCGTGTGCGCGCTTCGCCCCTCTGATGGCACGGGACAGTTTGGCCCTTGCTGTTCTTAAGGCCGTCTTGTCCCCCCTGCTCTGAAGGCAGAGTTTTTGTTTCAGCAGTGCATACACTTTTGCGGTCATCCACGGCTTCTGGTTGGAGCGAGTAGTGATGGTTTTGGAGATGGTCACGTCATCAACGCACTTGCTGCTGTAGCTGGTCACTGTTGACGTGTACTCCTCCAAGTTGATGGAATCACCGTTAGTTGGAGCCTCTCTAAACATGTCCCAGACAGTGCACTCAAAACAGTCCTGAAGAGCAGAGGTGGCTTCTGCTGGCCAGGTTTTCACCTGTTTCAGAACAGGTTTAAAGCGTCTGAAGAGTGGGCTATATGCTGGAATTAGCGTAACAGAGATGTCTGAGTAGCCAAGATGGGGGCTGGGGCTCCGCACGATACGTGCCGGGGATGTTTGTGTAAACAAGATCCAGTGTTTTTGCTCCTCTTGTTGCAAAGTCCACAAGCTGATAGAGTTTGGGGAGCACAATCCTGAGATTCGCATGGTTGAAATCTCCGGCGATAAGTTAATTCCACCACCTCTGTGCCAGAACAGAGAAGAGCCTTGAAGTATACTTACCTCTCATTCTGAGAGAAGGTGGTACCAGTCAAGCAGTGCTGGAGGATCCTGACAGCGTTTCAGGCTCCATCATAGCACAGACCCTGCTCTAGTTAAAATCACTATTGACCTCATTCAGACCAAGGAGAGACACCTCTCTGTTAGTTTTGCTCATTATCTTCTCTTGGGTCGCTTACAAAATTACATCGCCATTCAGGGACAGGCATTGAGCTTGTTTTAAATCCTACCTGTCTGATCGTTACCATTTTGTAGACTTAAATGGAGAGCTATCCAGGTTATTGCAAGTAAATGATGGGGTGCCACAAGGTTCAGTTCTAGGACCCCTGCTTTTCACAATATACATGCTTCCCTTGGGAAGTATTATTAGAAGGCATGGGATTAGCTTCCACTGTTATGCTGATTATACCCAGCTTTGTATCTCATCGAAACCAGATGATACAGCTCAATTGGCTTGGATAACTGAGTGTGGCAAAGAATAAAAAAAAATTGGATGACGTAAATTCTAATAAGACGGAGCTTCTGTGTACTGGTTTTAGGGCAGATGAGAAAAATCTCTACCATTTCAAACTGCATTTAGAAGGATGTACTGTAACTACTTGTCTTTTGAAAAACATATCAACCATATTACAAAAACAGGCTTCTTCCCCCTTAGAAATGTTGCTAAACTAAGAAACATGATGTCTATATCTGATGCAGAGAAACTCGTCCATGCATTCATGACCTCCAGACTGGACTATTGTAATGCATTACTAGGTGGTTGTCCTGCATCATTAATAAACAAGCTACAGTTAGTCCAGAATGCAGCACAAGTCCTGACAAGGTAGAGAAAATATGACCATAACCCTAATCGTATCATCCCTACACTGGCTACCTGTTAAGTTTCGAATCGACTACAAACTATTGTTACTTACCTACAAAGCCCTATATGGTTTAGCTCCCATGTATTTATCCAGACTTCTAAAATGCTACAATCCATCACGCTCCTTGAGATCCCAAAACTCTGGACTTCCATAGTTCCTAGAATAGCAAAGTCCACAAAAGGTGGTAGAGCATTCTCATATTTAGCTCCTAAACTTTGGAATAGTCTTCCTGACAGTGTTCGGGGCTCAGGCACACTCTCCCAGTTTCAGTGCAGATTAAAAACGTATCTTTTCAGCGAGTCCTACACATACCACACATTACATAACATAACCTTGTGCTCCAGTAACCCAGCCATTAGGGAGGCACAAGCCAGTGAAGTCTTTGTGCCGGTCCCAAGCCCGAATAAATGGGGAGGGTTGCGTTAGGAAGGGCATCCAGTGTAAAACATGTGCCAAATCGAATATGCGGGTCATGATTAAGAAATTCATACCGGATCGGTCCAGGCCCGGGTTACCAACGGCCGCCACAGGTATCGTTAGCCAACAGGGTACCGGTGGAAATTGGGCTACTGTTGGCCGAAGGAGGAGAAGGAAAGGTGGAAGACGTCTACAGAGACGACAGGGAAAGGAGAAGTGTAGGAGAGTAGAGGTTAGGGTTGGCACTTTAAATGTTGGTACTATGACTGGTAAAGGGAGAGAGATAGCTAATATGATGGAGAGGAGAAAGGTAGATATGTTGTGTGTTAAGGAGACCAAGTGGAAAGGGAGTAAGGCCAGGAACATTGGAGGTGGGTTTAAACTGTTCTATTATGGTGTGGATGGAAAGAGAAATGGTGTAGGGGTGATTTTAAAGGAAGAGTACAGTAAGAGTGTAGTGGAGGTGAAGAGAGTTTCTGATAGGGTGATGAACATGAAGCTGGAAGTTGAAGGGATGATGATAAATGTCATCAGTGCCTATGCTCCACAGGTCGGCTGTGAGATGGAGGAGAAGGAAAAATTCTGGAGTGAATTAGATGAAGTGGTAGATGGTGTACTTAGAAATGAACGATTGGTGACTGGGGCAGGCTTTAATGGGCATGTAGGTGAAGGGAACAGAGGTGATGAGGTTATGGGTAGGTATGGCCTCAAGAAGAGGAATGTGGAAGGGCAGATGGTGGTAGATTTTGCTAAAAGGATGGAAATGGCAGTGGTGAATACGTATTTTAAGAAGAAGGAGGATCATAGGGTGACCTATAAGAGTGGAGGAAGGTGCACACAGGTGGACTATGTTCTATGTAGGAGATGCAACCTGAAGGAGATTGGAGACTGTAAAGTGTTGGCAGGGGACAGTGTAGCTAGACAGCATCGGATGGTGCATGGTCTGTAGGATGGTTTTGGAGGTGAAGAAGAAGAGGAGGAGCGTGTGGACTGACAGAAGAATAAGATGGTGGAAGCTGAAGGAGGAAGAGTGTAGTGTGAGGTTTAGGGAAGAGGTCAGACAGGGGCTCGGTGGTGGTGAAGAGTTGTTGGATGATTGGGAAACTACTGCAGGAGTGACGAGGGAGGCAGCTAGAAAAGTACTTGGTGTGACATCTGGAAATAGAAAGGAAGAGAAAGAGACGTGGTGGTGGAATGAGGAAGTGCAGGAGAGCATAAGGAGAAAGAGGTTAACAAAACAGAAGTGGGATCGAGAGGGTGATGAGAAAAGTAGGCAGGAGTACAAGGAGATGCGGCAGCAGGTGAAGAGGGATGTGGCGAAAGCCAAGGAAAAGGCATATGAGGAGCTGTATGAGAGGTTGGACACTAAGGAAGGAGAAAAGGATTTATACCGATTGGCCAGGCAGAGGGACCGAGCTGGGAAGGATGTGCTGCAGGTTAGAGCAATAAAGGATGGAGAGGGAAATGTGTTGACTAGTGAGGAGAGTGTGTTGAGAAGGTGGAGGGAGTATTTTGAGCAGCTGATAAATGAGGAAAATCAGAGAGAGAGAAGGTTGGATGATGTGGAGTTGGTAAAGCAGGATGTAGATGGGATTAGTAAGGAGGAAGTGAGAGCAGCGATTAAGAGGATGAAGAGTGGAAAGTCGGTTGGACCAGATGACATACCTGTAGAAGCATGGAGATGTTTAGGAGAGATGGCAGTGGAGTTTTTAACCAGATTGTTTAACAAGATTCTGGAAGGTGGGAGGATGCCTGAGGAATGGAGAAGGAGTGTGCTGGTACCGGTCTTTAAGCATAAGGGAGATGTGCAGACCTGCAGTAACTACAGGGGAATTAAGTTGATCAGTCACACCATGAAGTTATGGGAAAGAGTAGTGGAAGCGAGGCTGAGAGAAGAGGTGACCATCTGTGAGCAACAGTATGGTTTCATGCCGAGGAAGACCACCACAGATGCCTTATTTGCTTTGAGGATGTTGATGGAGAAGTATAGAGAAGGACAGAAGGAATTGCATGGTGTATTTGTGGATTTAGAGAAAGCGTACGACAGGGTGCCGAGAGAGGAGCTGTGGTACTGTATGAGGAAGTCAGGTGTGTCAGAGAAGTATGTGAGGGTGGTGCAGGACATGTATGAGGACAGTGTGACAGCAGTGAAGTGTGCAGTAGGAACGACAGACTGGTTCAGGGTGAGGGTTGGACTACATCAAGGATCGGCCCTGAGCCCCTTCCTGTTTGCAGTGGTGATGGACCGGTTGACGGACCAGGTCAGACAGGAGTCTCCCTGGACTATGATGTTTGCGGATGATATTGTGATTTGTGGTGAGAGTAGTGAGCAGGTTGAGAAGAGCCTGGAGAGGTGGAGATATGCGCTGGAGAGGAGGGGAATGAAAGTCAGTAGGAGTAAGACAGAGTACATGTGTGTGAATGAGAGGGAGGGCAGTGGAGTGGTGCGGTTGCAGGGAGAAGAGGTGGAGAAGGTGGAGGAGTTCAGGTACCTGGGGTCAACAGTGCAAAGTAATGGAGAGTGTGTTAGGGAAGTAAAGAAAAGAGTGAAGGCAGGGTGGAGTTGGTGGAGAAGAGTGACAGGAGTGATTTGTGATAGTAGGGTATCTGCAAGAATGAAAGGGAAAGTTTATAGGACTGTGGTGAGACCTGCGATGTTGTATGGATTAGAGACAGTGGCATTGAGTAGAAGACAGGAGGTGGCGCTGGAGGTAGCAGAGCTGAAGATGTTAAGGTTTTCGTTGGGAGTGACGAGGATGGACAAGATTAGAAATGAGTTTATTAGAGGGACAGCGCATGTAGGATGTTTTGGTGACAAGGTGAGGGAGGCGAGATTGAGATGGTTTGGACATGGACAGAGGAGGGACATGAATTATATTGGTAGAAAAATGCTGAGGATGGAGCCACCAGGTAGGAGGAAAAGAGGAAGGCCAAGGAGGTTCATGGATGTGGTGAGGGAAGACATGCAGGTAGTTGGTGTGAAAGAGGCAGATGTAGAGGACAGGGTGGTATGGAGACGGATGATCCGCTGTGGCGACCCTTAATGGGAGCAGCCGAAAGAAGAAGAAGAAGAAGAAGAAGAAGAAGAAGATGGTGGTAAAAACTTGTTGCCATCCCATAAAATCCCTGAACATAAAAGTATATATATTCCACTAACTGGGTTAGAATTGATTCTGTTGAATACAGAGTTTGGTTAGTTGATTGTAATGAGGTAAAGCATACAATTCCTGTATTTTCAAGGATAGTCAAGATCCTGGTTATTGATTGTATATCGTTTGTAGTCAATCAGCTTGTGACTGATTATTTCCCTGAACACTACCATGCTTTTGTAGTATACAAGAAGACTGTTACTGAACTTGAAAATCTGTAGTTGTATAAGCCTTTTGATATACAGTATGCTTATGGACCAGAAGAAAGTATGTATGTTTTACTTCCTTATTGTTTAATATAGTGTTTGGCTGAAAACTTCAAATTTTGTGATTTGGGAAGTTTATTTGTCTTCTTTAGATGAAAAAACTCTTTTTAATGAATGATTCAGCCAATGAACTGAAATGGTAAGGTTCACAAATATATATATATTTTTAATAAATTAAGTAATTTCTGGGAAATGTTTACCCTATTTATTATTCACATTTTTGACAAGACAACAGTTATGTTTGTGCTGCTTTTGCAACATATTTTACTGATAGGATTCATAAGTTTTGGTGGGTTCTGTGATGATTTTATGAATGTATTATAATTAATGATAATTTGAAAATGCTCCATATTTATTTGTTTTATTTAATTTAGACTTGTGACAAGTCTATGACGTTTTAACCATTTTACTAATGTTAATATTGAGTGATGTTGCACTGCATTTTAAATTTAATAAAAAAATTAAAAAATAAAAGTTAATAATTTTGACTGATTTTTATGTCTGTAGAAACTTCATTAGACAGTGAGTAGGAAAGTAAATATTAAGTAATATTTTTAGCATTTGTGGCCTTTGACTGTATAGGATGAATTTATTCTCTTCTAGAACTCTATTAGTGTGATTAACTCTTAAGAAGTGTTTACTGCTAGTGTTCAAGGTTTTACTCTACCGTAATGTTGATTATTTTACTACGTTAGCATTAAGAAGTAACTCTACTCATTGCAGTTGTAGTAATTTAACTCTGGGCAGTGAGGAATTATATGAACATTGCCTTTTGTTTCGATGAAAGACCTGGAAAAAGCCATTCATGCTTTTATAAGTTCTAGATTGGACTACTGCAACACTCTTTATTTAGGCATTACTCAGTCCGCCCTCTATCGCCTACAGCTGGTTCAGAACGCTGCAGTGCGGTTTTTAACAGGTACCAGTAAGTGCACACATCACCTTTCCTCTCTCCACTGGGTCCCGGTACAGTGCAGGATCCAATATAAAATCTTCTAACTCGTGGGGTGATCGCGCTTTCTCAGTAGCGGCTCCTAAGCTTTGGATTTCCCACTCTCCTGATCTCACCTCTGAAAGGGAATTCTCTACTTTTAAAGATAAACTAAAGACCCACTTATTCACCAAAGCCTTTGTTGTGTAGTAGAGGATGTGCTTAGTCTTCTGCTTCTTAACGTTTATTTTAATTGTGTTTTAATGCTTATTTTATTTCTCTTCTGTTTTAAGTTCTTACAATTAACTTTTTTTATGATATTGAATATTTTACTACCTTTATGTTCATTGAAAT
>JAAIIK010000097.1:3100149-3122370 GCA_014706435.1 Silurus glanis
CACACACACACACACACACACACACACACACACACACACACACACACACACACACACGCGCGCGCGCGCACGCACACACACAAATGTGTGTTACCGAACTGCACAACCTGAACTTAACACACACTCATTACTCATCTCAATCTTAATCTATCCCACCATTATTTATTTATTATTGTTTATACTTGACCGCATTACACTGTTTACCTGCTGTTTTTTGCACCTTTGACTCTTACACTTTTTACATGCTGTCTTTTGCACCTCTTGACTGCTGCCGTTTTTTGCACTGTGTCCGTTTTATCCCAGTTATAGTTTTCACAGTTCTCACACAGTACTGTATAATCAAAGTATACAGTAGGTTTACTGGTCGGCGCTATCTCGGGTTTTGTGTCTTGTCTTGTGTTGTCTGTCTGCACTGTCTGCCTGTACTGTTTTTCGTTTGCACTGTTTGCACTAGATGCACTTTACGTAGCTTGTGTTGTGTTGCAGCTCTATGTTGTTTAGTGTAGCACCAGGGTTCCGGAGGAACGTTGTCTCGTTTTTACTGTGTACCACTGTGTATAGTAGAAATGACAAAAAGCCTTTTGACTCTCTCTTGACTCCAGCCACAGCACAAAACTCAAGGACTGCGGTTAACCAGCCGCAGCTTAAAAATACATTACATGTATTTTTTTTTTTTGCGCGTCTAATCATGCACTTGCAGTATGGATGCTGGGCGTTGTCAAAATAGATAAAGACACTCCAAAACGGCGTTACCGTTATGGAAAGATAATAAAGAGACATAAAAAAAGTCTAATAATTCTTCACTCTGAGTAAAGGTCAATTGAATGAATTAGCAAACATTTAAAGTAAGGTAAAATAAAGGTGATTTTGCTTTTACATTTTACTGTATAGTCTTAAACACTATAAATTAATGATGTTTTAAGAGTGTTTGAATATGGGCCTTGATTATATATATTTACACCACAAACACGAAATTGTATTATTTGTGCTTTGATTAAAAAAAAATAAATAAAATTTTTTTATTAATACCGTAATTTCCAGACTATAAAGCGCACTCATATATAAGCCGCACCCACTGAATTTGACAAATATTTTTATTTTTAACATAAATAAGCCGCACCTGTCTATAAGCCGCAGGTGTCTACACTAATGTACTTTACACAGGCTTTAACGAAAGACACGTTACACACGGTGTAACAGGTGAAATATGTTGCGCTTCTATTAGGAGCATAGCGGTATTTTGGGAATAGCATGCACTGCATTCTTCCGGTATTACTGCGTGTGTGCGCGCGCGTGTGAGACTGAGGATTATGTCCTTATTATTTTCTGATGCTCATTTCTAAGTTTCTTTGACTAACCCATAACGCTGTTGCCAAGAAAAAATAAAAAAGCACGAGTTTTGGAAACCTGTCTGTGCTTATATGATTTCTGTTGCAACTGGAGTTTTAGTGAGCTCTCCCTTCACCCTGACTCAACACGTACAACGGCTTGTATCTAAACAGTAGCTGACCAAGTAAGTCATTGTTCACTGTCTTCCTCCTTCCTTTCACAACTACAGTGGTACCTTGATCTACAAGTGCATTAATGTACAAGTTTTCCGAGGTACGAGCGGTCACTCGGTCGATTTTTTTTTGCTTTGTTACGCGAGCAAAAAATTGAGGTACGAGCTCGAGACACCGCTGCTAGATGGCGAAGCGAAGCCAGAAAATTAAGATAAAAAAATTAAGATAAGCAAAGAAGAAAAAGTAAAAATGTTAAAGTTTAGGGATACGTAGTGTACAGGAGTGATAGTAAAAAACGAGTTTTCCCCCCACCTCCGCTTATCGCCTCTACCACCCCTCCACACACACACACGGCGTTTTCGTTAGCTCAAGTCGTCTCATCTCCAAGGAAAATACACTGAATAAAACCTTATTATATTTCCCCATACTCTTTCTATTATGTTTTTATACAAGATTTGTTATTTAGAAATGTATTTTCCAATTTAATAACATGAAACATAAAAACGGGGTGTCATTTTGAGGGTTGGAACGGATTAATGCCATTTTAAGTATTTTCAATATGGAAAACTGATTTGATGTGCGAGCAAATTGAGATACGAGCTCGTCCACGGAACGAATTAAACTCGTAGGTCAAGGTACCACTGTATTTCTCTGGGGAGTTTATCTTTTGTCATCGTCGTGCGCCACCGGTGAAAGTTTTTTCTCCCGAAGCCCTGCAGCTCAGAACACAGGTGAGGTGAGTTTTTTCGTTTCCGTAAGTGCACAATTAGACGCGCAACACAAAGAAAAGTGCGGCTGGCTTACCGTGTATTTTGAAGCTGCAGCTGGCTTAATTGCAGTAACACAAGGGGGAGGTCCTAGGAGAAAAGGGAAGTGTAACTATTGTGGAAAGTCTGGTCATTAGATTAAAGCTTGTAAAAAAAAAAAAAGAAAAAAAAAGAATGGAAGATGACAAGGGGCATAACCACTCAGCGATTAGGAAATACAGATCAGCATGCAGTTGTACAGAGGCCCTAACAGCGACAATATCCTACTCAGGCCTACGGAGCTATGAACCCCATGGCTTTTCGATGATAACATATATAATTATATAATATATGTTACAACAGACTTGTTTGCCGCGAGTTCTGTGTTTGTATTTCTCTCTGCGTTTTCAAACAAACTTTGCTATTTACCTATCCTTTTTTCTCTTTTAATAATCCTAAATTGTTTTTGTCTTCCTGACTTGTGCCTGTAGTTTATAAACTCGACTATCACTATTGTTTACTATATTCATTGCCTCTCACTCATATCTCTGTATCTTAACTCTGTTCGTGATCATAAGCACTATGCCGGCTGTGTGTCTGCATTCGAGCACAGGTGAGGACTCGTTCGAGTTGCAAACGGTGGAGTTGGAGATGGAGGCCTTGGAGAAAAATTCATGAGCTGCATGCAAAGCATGCCCGGCTGCGAGAGCGGAAAGCGGCGCTGGAAACATCCCGGGCGGACGCTCACTCGTCCCAGGTAAATTACCGGGTCGAGGACGTCTCCCCCGCCACCACCGGCCTTCGAGATCTCGAACGAGAACCGCTTCGCCCCTCTCCGCGAGACTGAACGTGACACTGTGATTCTCGGAGATTCCATCGTCCGGCATGTCCGCGCTACCGGAGCTAAAGGTAAGGTGCACACTCGCTGTTTTCCTGGTGCTCGTGTTCTCGATGTCGCTGCGCAGGTACCCGCGATCCTGAACGAGAACTTCGGAGCGGTTGTTCTCCATGCCGGAGCGAACGACACCAGGCTGCGGCAAACGGAGATCTTAAAGAGGGACTTCAGGATCCTGGTGGAGACGGTACGCAGCACATCACCCACAACGAGGATCATTGTGTCAGGACCTCTACCCACTTACCAGCGAGGGGCTGAGAAGTTTAGTAGACTTTTAGCACTAAATGAATGGTTACAGTCATGGTGTCGAGAGCACAAACTTCTCTTTGTTAATAACTGGAACTGTTTCTGGGAGCGTCCTAGGTTCTTCCGCCCTGATGGCCTGCACCCCAGCAGAGCTGGAGCAGCAGTGCTATCAGATAACATCTCTAGGATACTTCACACCATCTGACTGGTAAGACATCAAGAAATCTTCAACTATGAGAACACGCATACAAAAGACCAAATAGTTACAAGTACACACACAGCCCAGTTTATTGAAACTGTATCTATTCCTCGTGTAGCAAAACCAAGAATTAAATACACAAGACCCAGAAATAATCTTATTACAGTTAAAACTGAAAAATGGCAGATAAACAAACACAACAAAGTTCTAAAGTTTGGTCTTTTAAACATCAGATCACTTGCACCCAAAGCATTGATTGTAAATCAGATGATCACAGATAATAATCTCGATGCCCTCTGTCTCACTGAGACCTGGATTAAACCAGGTGATTATATGGGTCTAAACGAGTCTACACCGTCAGGATATGTTTATAAGCATGAGCCGCGTCAGACTGGTCGTGGGGGTGGTGTAGGAACCATTTATAGTGCCTCTCAATGTTAGTCAGAGATTAGGATTCAGCTTTAAATCATTTGAAGTGCTCGTTCTTAAAGTTGTACTTTCAGAAATGCATAGAAAACTCGCTCTGGTCACCGTGTACAGACCCCCAGGGCCCTACGCTGATTTTCTTCAAGAGTTTGCTTGTTTTCTCTCAGACCTCTTGATCAATTTTGATAAAGTGCTGCTTGTAGGAGATTTTAATATTCATGTAGATGATGCAAACGATGCTCTAGGATTATCATTTGTCGACTTATTAAACTCTTTTGGGGTTAAACAAAACGTCACCAGACCAACTCATCGCTTTAACCACACAGACTTAATAATATCCCACGGAACAGACGTCACTGATAGATATTTTACCCCAGAGTGATGACATCACAGACCATTATCTTATACTGTACACACTACCGGTAGAGCAGATTAGCCGTGTTTCACCACGTTATCGACTTGGTAGGACTATTGTTCCAACCACTAAGGACAGATTCGTAAATAACCTGCCCGATTTATCTCAATTTCACACTAAACCCATAACTGCTGATAATCTTGATGAAATGGCGAACAACATAGACCTTATCCTCACTAGCACATTAGACACTGTTGCCCCCATCCGGTTAAAAAAGGTTAGAGAACAAGCACCTGCACCTTGGTATAATAGTCATACACATGCCCTCAAGAGAACAGCACGTAATCTGGAGAGAAAATGGAGGAAATCTAAATTGGAGGTATTTAGAATTGCATATAAAGACAGTATGCTCAGCTACAGACAGGCGCTAAAAGCTGCTAGAGCTGAACACCTGAGCAAACTCATAGAAAATAACAAACAATCCCAGGTTCCTTTTTACTACAGTAGCTAAATTAACTACAAATCAGGGCTCTGAAAAATGTGTTCCATCACAGTTTAGTAGTGAGGACTTTATGAATTTCTTCACTGAAAAAATAGATAACATTAGAAAAACAATTGTGGCAGTTCAACCTCTGACAGCATCTCCCGACACAATCTTACCTACAACTCCACAACTACACTGTTTTACATGTATAGGACAGGAAGAGCTGTATGATGTTATTATCAAAGCTAAATCAACAACATGTCAGTTAGACCAATTCCTACTAAACTACTGAAGGAAGTGTTCCATACAGCTGGTGAGCCTCTTCTCAATATTATTAACTCCTCACTATCGTTAGGTCACGTCCCTAAATCCCTCAAGCTAGCAGTTATTAAGCCCCTCATTAAAAAACCTAATCTGGATCCAAACACGCTATTGAATTACAGACCCATTTCAAATCTCCCATTTATTCATTCATCTTCTCCCGCTTATCCGAATTCGGGTCGCGAGGGCAGCAGTTCTCACTCTCCAGTGTTCTGTATTGTTGAAAGATTTATGATCAAACTCTTGATGTCATCCAAATGAGAATGGGTTCCCCTTTTGAGTCTGGTTCCTCTCAAGGTTTCTTCCTCATAACATCTAAGGGAGTTTTAAATACGTTTTTCCCATCGGTTTGGTGTGTGAAATCTAGCAGTAAATCCTACAGTACCTACCATGAGTCTTATCGACAGTTACTATGGTGAAGACGCCAGTTGAAACTCCTTCTCTTTTAATGATATCGTCATCTCTTAACACACAAACACGAAATTGTGCTTTATATTTCAACAATACAATGTTATGACCATCAGTTTGAATTGTTTCTGTTTTGATTGTGAGAAATAAAATTTTTTTGTGGGATCAGTTGTGGATTAATGAATACAAATAACTACAAGACTTAACTATAAAATTTATTTCTTTACCTTTTAGTAATTCTAATAAACAATACCATTTTTTGGGAATGTGATTATGCAAAGGATTTTTGGAAAGAAATGACTGTTTTCTCTGTTTACAACACAGTTTGAAAGATGGATAGAAATAAAATGAGTGAGATAGATGGACAAAGGTTGCGAGAAATAGACAGAAAACAAGAGAAAGGGATGGATAGATAGATAGAGATAGATCTTAAAAGTGCCTTTGGGTTCTATAAATCAGGTATAGTTGGGTTTGGACAGGTGAATAGTTTGACAATCTGCAGGGAGAACGGAAAATGTTAATTATATAGTGTAGAGTAGTTATGTTAAAATAAGGTTTATAAAGTCTACCACAATAGTACTACCCATTTTCTTATAAATACCTAAAGTAAATGAATAAAAATTCACAATTTTTCTGTACAACTGTTAAAAGGCATGTAACATGCGTTATGTGTAGTAATGTAACCCAGCCACTAGTGTTACACGAGCCAGTGCACTCTTTGGTCCCTAAGCCCGGTTGCGTTATGAAGAACATCCAGTGTAAAACATGCGCCAATCAAATAGGCGGGTACACAAATACACAGGTATTGTTAGCCAGCAGGGTACTGGTGGAAATTGGACCAAATTCAGAGAAGGATATGAGGAAGACTTCTACAGAGACAGCACGGAAAGGAGAAGTAAGGGAATGTGGAGGTTTGTGTTCGTACTTCAAATGGTGGTACTATGACTGGTAAAAGGAGAGAGTTAGCTGATCTGATGGAGAGGCGAATGGTAGATATGTTGTGTGTTCAGGAGACCAAGTGGAAAGGGAGTAAGACCAGGAACATTGGAGAAGGGTTTAAACTGTTCTTTCATGGTGTGGATGGAAAGAGAAATGATGTAGGTGTGATCCTGAAGGAAAAGTTTAGTGAGAGTGTAGTGGAGGTGAAGAGAGTTTCTGATAGAGTGATGAACATGAAGCTGGAAGTTGAAGGGGTGATGATAAATCAGTCATCAGTGCTTACGCTCCACAAGTGGGTTGTGAGATGGCGAAGGAAACATTCTGGAGTGAGTTAGATGAAGTGGAGGAGTGTGTAACTAGGAATAAACAATTGGTAATTGGGGCAGAGTTCAAAGGCTATGTTGGAGAAGGGAACAGAGGTGATGAGAAGGTGATGGGTAGGTATGGCTTTAAGGAGAGGAATGTGGAAGGGCAGATGGTGATAGATTTTGCTAAAAGGATGAAAATGGCAGTGGTGAACACTTATTTTAAGAAGGAGGAGGAGCAGAGGGTGACGTATTAGAGTGGAGGAAGGTGCACACAGGTGGACTATGTTCTATGTAGGAGAGGCAACCTGAAGGAGATTGGAGACTGCAAGGTGCTGGCAGGGGACAGTGTAGCTAGACAGCATCGGTGGTCTGTAGGACGGCTTTGGAGGTGAAGAAGAAGAAGAAGAAGAGGAGCAGAGTGGGGACTGAAAAAAAGAATAAGATGGTGGAAACTGAATGAGGAAGACTGTAGTGTGAGGTTCAGGGAAGAGGTCAGACAGGGGCTCGGTGGTGGTGAGGAGGTGCAGGATGATTGGGCAACTACTGCAAAAGTGATGAGGGAGACATCTAGAAAAGTACTTGTTGTGACATCTGGAAATAGAAAGGAAGACAAAAAGACGTGGTGGTGGAATGAGAACGTGCAGGAGAGCATAAGGAGAAAGAGGTTGGCAAAACAGAATAGTGATCGACAGAGAGATGAGAAAAGTAGGCAGGAGTACAAGGAGATGTGGCAGCAGGTGAAGAGGGATGTGGCTAAAGCCAAGGAAAAGTCATTTGAGGAGCTGTATGAGAAGTTGGACACTAAGAAAGTAGAAAAGGATTTGTAGCGTTTGGCCAGGTAGAGGGACCGAGCTGGAAAAGATGTGCTACAAGTTAGAGCAATAAAGGATGGCGATGGAAATATGTTAGCTAGTGAGGAGAGTGTGTTGAGAATATGGAGGGAGTATTTTAAGCAGCTGATGAATGAGGAAAGAGAGAGAGAGAGAGAGAGAGAGAGAGAGAGAGAGAGAGGGGGGGGGGGGGGGTTGGATGGTGTGGAGATGGTAAAGCAGGAAGTGGATAGGATTAGTAAGGAGAAAGTGAAAGCAGTGATTAAGAAGATGAAGGTGGAAAGTCGGTTGGACCAGATGACATATGCCTGAAAAATGGTGAAGGAGTGTGCTGGTACTGATCTTTTAAGAATAAGGGAGATGTGCAGACCTGCAGTAACTACAGGGGAATAAAGTTGATCAGTCACACCATGAAGTATGGGAAAGAGAAGTCGATAGGAAGGATGGGGTCAGATAGAAGTCTCCATGGACTATGATGTTTGCGGATGATATTGTGATTTGTGGTGAGAGTAGGGAGAAGGTTGAGAAGAGCCTGGAGAGGTGGAGGTATGTTCTGGAGAGAAGGGGAATGAATGTCAGTAGGAGTAAGACAGAGTACATGTGTGTGAATGAGAGGGAGGGCAGTGGTGTGGTGTGGTTGCCGGAAGAAGAGGTGGAGATCAGGTTCAGGTACCTGGGTAGTGCAGGCAGGGTGGAGTGGGTGGAAAAGAGTGAGAGCAGGAGGGATTTGTGATAGAAGGGCATCTGCAAGAGTGAAAGGGAAATTTTACTGTGGTGAGACCTGCGGCGATGTATGGTTTAGAGACAATGGCATTGAGTAAAAGACAGGAGGTGGAGCTGGAGGTAGCAGAGCTGAAGATGTTAAGGTTTTCGTTGGGAGTGACGAGGATGGACAGGATTAGAAACGAGTTTATTAGAGGGACAGCGCATGTAGGACATTTTGGAGACAAGGTGAGGGAGGCTCAATTGAGATGGTTTGGACATGTGCATAGGAGGGACATGTGGTATATCGGTAGGAGAATACTAAGGATGGAGCCACAGAGGGAGGAAAAGAGGAAGGCCAAAGAGGAGGTTTATGGATGTGGCGAGGGAAGACATGCAGGTGGTTGGGGCAAAAGAGGCAGATTTACAGTCATTCTGTCATAAATCCTGCAATGACAATTGTAGTGCAGTGATAAATGAATTTGTGCTGATTTCCACCAATGGAAGCATTACATTTTACCTCTGCCACACTGGTTGCCTGGTCCACCTCCTTCTTTGGCCTTGCGGTACTGGTTAAGCTCCTTGGCGAAGTCATCTTAGTCATCATCGCCCCTGTCCTCTCCTACCTCACCCTCATAGTTTATCATGATCATAGCCGATGCACTTATCTTAAGCAGTGAAAGAAGTCCAGTGTTCAGTCGCGACCAGGGCATCAGCAGTGGTGAGATCCCAAATAGATCAATCTGCACATCTAGATCACAGACATTCATTGTCAGTGTTTCAGTTCACAAAAAAAAAGTTGAATTTAATCTAAAACATACTGGATCATTAACTTTACCTCAGAGAGTGTGGAGAACTCACCAATTACATCAGGGGTTTCAAAAACTCAGGTGTAATTATATTTGGCCCGCGAGATCATATCAAATGTGTATTAGTGCTGGCCCGCCAATATATAGCGCATACACCGCTAATACTACAAATCCCAGAATGCTTTGTTAGTGCGTTGGCGCATCAGTCGAGACCGCTGAAAAACTCAGCGTACTCAGCGCTGAATTTACCCGGCGATTTACCGACTTTGAAGCCCAGAAATGCAGATTTGAACTGCTCAGTAATCCGTTTGTGGTTGACTTGGAAAGCGACTGATGTTTTCAATTTTATTTTTATTAAACTTAATGAAATCATTACTACCTATGGATGGTTTGCATGTGAGTGCAGTGCTTTTATTCCCTGTAAATATTGCTAAAGTGCTGAATAAAAATCTAGGATTATGCTGTCGAGCATTAAATTGTTAATGCTCGATGGGTCACGACTGTTTTGGCAGCAAAATTTAAAAATACTAAATACTAAAAACAAAAAATATATGCAAAAATGAATGAAAAACTAAAGAAACAAACCTGAGCATGAGCAAGGACATGGACAAACAAATGAGCCAATGAGTGCTAATTAAGGTGACAATGAACAGGTGTGAGTGATCAGTGACATATGACAAACAAGGGAGTGCAGTAGTTGTTGGGTAATGTAGTCCTTAGGCATGATCCTGGCAACATTCCATCAACACTGAAGCAGTGTTTTAAAAAATCTAAGAACATAAACATCCTCAGAAAAACATGCTTAACATTTTTAAATGAAAAGAACTATAATGTTCAGAAAATACTGAATATCTTAAAGTTGTTACCTGAATGGTTTAATGATTTTTATAATAATATAATAATTGACTGTTATTTTTAAAAGGAAAAGGAAACAGAAATGGAAAGAAAGAACAAAATTTAATAAAAGAATAGAACAGGTCAGGACATGAGAGAAAAGAAAGAAAAAAAAGGGAGCTAAGGAAGGAAGGGATAGAAAGAAAAAGAAACAGGGGGACATCTCATCTCGCTGCAAAAGTTTTGTGCTTTTCAAATCGTGTTCCTTCCTCAAACACATTTTTTCCATTTCTCACATCAATATGAATAGAACAGGATTTCACAGACCTGGGCTTACATATGTAAAAAGGTAAATGTGTGTAAACATGATGCTATTTTTTATTATTTATTTATTTTATTTATAAAAATGCTTTTTTTATGCCAGGTACCTTAACTCCTCCATTTTGTCCACCTCTTCTCCCTGCAACCTCACCACTCCCCTGCCCTCTTTTTCATTCACACACACAGTCTTACTCCTACTGACTTTTATTCCCCTTTTCTCCAGCACGTACCTCCACGTCTCCAGGCTCTTCGCCACCTGCTCCCTACTCTCACCACAAATCACAATATCGTCCATGGAGACCTCCTGTCTGAACCTCTTCCATCAACCTGTCCATCACCACTGCAAACAGGAAAAGGCTCAAAGCCAATCCTTAATGCAGTTCCACCTCCACCTTGAACTAGTCTGTCGTTCCTACTGCACACTTCACTGCTGTCACACGGTTCTCATACATGTCCTGCACCACCCTCACATACTTCATTCTCTGAATTCCTCATACAATACCACAACTCTCCTCTCCACCCTGTAGTATGCTTTCTCTTAATCCACAAACACAAAATGCAACTCCTTCTGACCTTCTCCATCATCATCCTCCAAGCAAATAATGCATCTGTGGTGCTCTTCCTCAGCATGAAACCATACTGTTGCTCACAGATGGTCACCTTCTCTCAGCCTGGCTTTCACTACTCTTTCCCATGACATCATGGTGTGACTGATCAACTTTATTTCCCTATAGTTACTGCAGGTCCTTACTCTTAAAGATCGGTACCAGCACACTCCTCCATTCCCCAGGCATCCTCTCACATTTCAAAATCTTGTTGAACAACCTGGTTAAAACTTTACTGCCATCTCTCCTAAACATCTCCATGCTTCTACCGGTATGTCATCTAGTCCAACCGTCTTTCCACTCTTCCTCCTTACTAATCCTGTCTAATTCTGCTTTACCATCTCCACATCATCCAATCTTCTCTCTCTTTCATCAGCTGCTCAATATACACCCTCCATCTTCTCAACACACTCTCCTCGCTAATCAACACATTTCCATCTGCATCCTTTATTGCAGGGGTTTTCAACTGGTTCTGTGCCAGGGACCACCATTCTGACTAACAAGTAATCCGCAGCCCACTATTGTGTGTGTGTGTGTGTGTGTGTGTGTGGGGGGGGGGGGGGGGGGGGGGGGTTACTCCTTACCTGTTAGTGGGATTTCTGGGCGTGGTGACTTCCACACAGTCTGTCTATTCGTAATAATGTAGTGGTACGTAGTGACAGCCTCATATCATTCTCTGGTTCTGGCCTTGCCCTGTATTTGTTTGAATATTTTAGATATTTTCATTAAATTCAGTTTTCCCACTAATGTGCAAATATTCTGGAAATGTTTGGAAAAATAAATTATGGGAAAAAAGTGATTTTAATAGTGAAATTATGTAGGCTGTCACGGACCACATGCAATGCCGCCACGGACCACCAGGGGGCTGCGGACCACCAGTTGAAAACCCCTGCTTTATTGCTCTCTAACTTGCAGCACATCCATCCCAGTTTCCAATCGCTACAAATCCTTTTCTCCTTTCTTAATGTACAACTTCTCATACAGCTCCTCATATGCCTTTTCCTTGGCTTTAGCCACATCCCTCTTTACCTGCTGCCGCATCTCCTTTTACTCCTGCCTACTTTTCTTATCTCACTGTCGATTCCAATTCTGTTTCTCCAACCTCTTTCTCTTTATGCTTTCCTGCACTTCCTCATTCCACCACCACATCTCTGTCTTCCTTTCTCTTTCCAGATGTTACACCAAGTACCTTTATAGCTGACTCCCTTGTCACTTCTGCAGTAGTTGCTCAATCATCCTGCACCTCTTCAGCACCACCAAACCCCTTTCTGACCTCTTCCCTAAACCTCATACTAGTCTTCCTCATTCAGTTTCCACCATTTTATTATTCTTTCAGTCCTCACTCTCCTATTCTTCTTTTTCACCTCCAAAACCATCCTACAGACCACAATCTGATGCTGTCTAGCTACACTGTCCCCTGCTAATACCTTACAGTCTCCAATCTTCGTCAGGTTGAGTTTTCTACCTAGAACATCAACTTCCATCATTTACATCACCCCATCAACTTCCAGCATCACATTCATCACCCTGTCAGAAACTCTCTTCACCGCCACAACACTCTCACTAAACTCTTACTTTGGGATCACCCCTACACCATTTCTCTTTCCATCCACATGAAAGAACAGTTTAAACCCCTCTCCAATGTTCCTGGTCTTACTCCCTTTCCACTTGTTCTCCTGAACACACGACATATCTACCATTCTCCTCGCCATCATATCAGCTGTCTCTCTCCCTTAACCAGTCATAGTACCAACATAAAGAACCCACTCTCCTCCACTTCTCCTTTTCCTGCTGTCTCTGTAGACAGCTTCCTCCTCTCCTTCTGCAGCCAACAGTAGCCCAATTTCCACCGGTACCCTATTGGCTGACAATACCTGTGGCGGTTGTTGGTAACCCGGGCCTCGACTGATCCGGTATGAATTTCTGATTCGTGATCTGCCTATTTGATTTGGTACATGTTTTATGCTGGATGTTCTTCCTAACGCAACCCTCCCAATTTATCTGGGCTTGGGACCGGCACTAAGAGTGCACTGGCTCGTGCAACACTAATAGCTGGGTTACATACGTAAATAAGTATTAGCAACAAACAAAAATAAAATCAAGTTTTTTGTTTTTTTTTAAATACCCATCTTCACTAATGTCTGCAAAAGTGAATCCATCCTGAAGTTTGATACATTTCCTGGAGTCCTGATATCCAACTTTGGTGAGCAGCATGTTTCAAATGTAACATGCAAAGAAAAAAAAAAAAAAAAAAAAAAAGTAAAAAAAAAATTATTAATAGCTATAAACAGATACACTGCATCAGCAACCTGAATGTTAAATTACAACTACAATCAGCTCCCTAGTTCAGTAGTCCGGGCACTGAAGTCTGCCATTTTAAGGACTGCCTCAATCACAGATGTCTTCCAGTGCACTGAAACTTTCGTTCCCTAAAAAGTCCCAGAATGCACCTTGAAAACCAGGGAGCTTTGAAAGTCACTTTGTTCCCTTAATAGAATCTCTGAAGCTCAAAACTTAAATGACGTGATAAATGCTTTTTAAAATACAATTCATTATTCTATTATATATTTCAGCATGATACATTGATGAACATAATTATGTAACATTTATAATGAAAATAATTAATCTTAATTTATTTTAAAAAACATCAGATGTCTGCTGCTGTTCATATAAACAGTAGTAATCTTGTACAATGAGGATGTTGTCATGTCACTGGAAATAGTCCTCATCAGCATCCCAATGTGTAGTGAGCCAGGATCCTCTACAGTCCTTACCAGTCACCAAATTTATATTCACCATATACTGATTCACGAGATGGGGAGCTGAAGGAGATGCACCTGCTATAACGTTTTTAACGCTGGGGCTAAAAATCTTCTCTTTATCAGCAAGTGTAAAGACAAAGAAATATTACATTTCAAATATGAATTACTAATAATTTAATTTTCTTAACCAAAAACTTTTAACGTACCTCACAATTTTCACACTCGTAACGCTATATGAATTTGTGAAAAAACCTCGAACATTTATGTTCCTTGAACATGCGTGAAGAGACACAAACCTCAGAAGCCGCCATTTGGATGGTAGTTAATTTGGTGATTACCATGTTCAAGATGGCGCCGTTGAGGTCGGCTGCCGTCACGACTGCTCCGGCTACGATTTCTCTTTTTTGTTTATTTTATACTTTTATTTAAGTAGTTACACTTCCATCTACACAAGATGTTCATCATTAGATATGACAGAGACACTCATATCTATTGGTGTACAATGCACTCACCTTTCGCCGTTTTTAAACCCGGACCCATGCTGGCCGAGCGAGATCCTGAGGGAGAACAAAGGACGCGACCCGTACCGGCGTCCGCGAGGGAAACGAGCCGGCGTCAGGAACAGGCTGAGGGCACGCGCACACCGCGCTCCCTTACCTAGTATCCTGTTAGCCAACGTCCAGTCACTGGAGAACAAGCTCGACGACCTCAGGGCAAGGGTCAAGTTCCAGAGAGACATTCGGGACTGCAACCTTCTCTGCTTCACCGAGACATGGCTGAACCCAGCGGTACCGGACCACGCCATCCAGCCGGCCGAGTTCTTCTCGGTTTACCACATGGACAGAACACTGGAGTCGGGGAAGTCAAGAGGAGGTGGAGTGTGTCTGATGGTGAACAACCACTGGTGCGACAGCGCGAGCATCGTTCCTCTTTCACGCTCCTGCACACCAAATCTGGAACTACTGACCATAAAATGTCGGCCCTTTTATCTACCTCGGGAATTCAGTTCGGTCATTGTCAGTGCCGTTTATATTCCACCTCAAGCGGACACGGACACTGCAGTATGGGACTTACATGAGACATTAACACTTCACCAAACACAGCATCGGGATGCTGCGCTCATTGTGGTCGGAGATTTCAACAGTGCCAACCTCAAGCGCGCACTACCGAACTTTCATCAGCACATCACCTGCCCCACCAGGGGCAAAAGAACACTGGACCACTGTTACACACCATTCAAGAACAGCTACAAGGCACAATCACGTCCACCGTTTGGGAAATCGGACCATGCCGCCATCTTCCTCATGCCTGTTTACAAACAAAGGCTGAAACAGGAAGCTCCGGTTCAGAGGGAGGTCGTGCGCTGGACTGACCAATCGGTGGCCGCTCTGCAGGACGCTTTGGATGACGCAGACTGGGACATGTTCCGGCGCAGCTCTGATGACGTCAACATGTTTACGGAAGCGGTTGTGGGATTCATCGGGAAACTAGCGGAGGATACAGTGCAGAAAACCACTATCAGAACGTTTCCCAATCAGAAGCCGTGGGTGGATAAAACCATCCGCGACGCTCTGAGATCCCGCTCCGCTGCCTACAACACGGGGCTCGCCACCGGGAACATGGACGAGTACAAGGCTGCGTCCTACAGTGTTCGCAGAGCGGTGAAGGATGCAAAGCGGCGCTACGGGAGGAAACTAGAGTCACAGTTTCAACATGGTGGCTCTAGGGGCCTGTGGCAGGGACTAAGGACAATAACGGACTATAAAACACCATCTTCTAGAATGGTGAATGCGGACACTTCTCTGGCAGACGAGCTAAACACCTTTTATGCTCGTTTCGAGGCTGCAGCTAACCACGCTAGCGGCACAACCAGCGTGCACGCCGAGAGAGCCGGAGAGGTAAACACGTTCACCAATGCAGGACGTGAGGAGGGCTTTCAAGAGAGTGAATACCAGGAAGGCAGCAGGACCAGATGGCATCACAGGTCGGGTTCTGAAAGCCTGCGCTGACCAGCTAGCACCGGTGTTCACTGAGATATTCAACCTCTCACTGGAACAGTCTGTTGTCCCCTCATGTTTTAAACAGTCCACCATTGTTCCTGTCCCGAAGAAACCCCAGCCTGCCTGCCTTAATGACTATCGCCCTGTAGCCTTGACCTCAGTAGTGATGAAGTGCTTCGAGAGACTGGTCAGAGACTTCATCACTGCATCACTACCAGACACACTGGACCCATTACAGTTTGCGTACCGTCAGAACCGTTCTACTGAGGACGCCATTGCTCATCTCCTCCACACCACGATGAGCCACCTGGACCAAAGAAACGGGAATTATGCAAAGTTGTTGTTCGTGGACTACAGTTCAGCGTTTAACACCATAATTCCCTCCACACTCACCTCTAAGTTGGAGGTCCTGGGACTCAGCCAGCCGCTGTGTCAATGGATCTCTAACTTCCTGACAGACAGACCACAAGCCGTACGGGTGGGGAAACACACCTCATCCACCCTCACCCTCAGCACTGGCGCCCCCCAGGGTTGTGTTCTGAGCCCCCTGCTTTACTCGATGTACACATACGACTGTGTGGCCACTTCCAACTCCACCACCATCATCAAGTTTGCTGACGACACTGTTGTGGTGAGCCTGATCTCCAACAACGATGAGACGGCCTACCTACAGGAGGTTAAAAACCTGGAGAGATGGTGCCAGGAGAACAACCTTCTCCTGAACGTCAGCAAGACTAAGGAGTTGATCGTGGACTTCAGTACAAAGCGGGAGCGGTCATACCAACCGATAAACATCAGCGGGACCCCAGTGGAGAGAGTGGACAGTTTCTGGTACCTTGGTGTTCACATCACACAGGATCTTTCTTGGTCCTGTCACATCAACACCCTGGTGAAGAAGGCCCGACAGCGTCTGTACCATCTGAGACGCTTAAGGGACTTTAAACTTCCCTCTCAGGTGCTTAAGACTTTCTACACCTGCACCATTGAGAGCGTTCTGACGGGTAGCATCACTTCCTGGTTCGGGAACAGCACCATGCAGACAGACGAGCCCTCCAGAGGGTGGTGCGTTCAGCTGAACGTACCATCCACACTGAGCTCCCTAACCTGCAGGACATTTACAGCACGCGGTGCCGGACCAGAGCCAGGAAGATTATGAAGGACCTCAGCCATCCCAACAATGGACTCTTTTCTCTGTTGCGTTCAGGGAAACACTTCCGCTCCCTGAAAGCGAACACAGAGAGAATGAGGAGGAGCTTCTTCCCGCAGGCCATTAGGAGTTTAAATCAGGAAACACCCAGGATCTAAAAACTGGCCCACTCTCTCCATCATCACACTTCCTCTCTGTACATATCTCACCTTTCGCACCACGACACTTTAATCTCTGGACTTGCACAGCACAGTGCACTTTATATTTAAAGCATAAAGCATTTCACTGCATGTCGTACCCTGTATGTATGTGTATGTGATGAATAAAATTTGATTTGATTTGATTTGATGTTCTTCTTCCTCTTCTTTCGGCTGCTCCCATTAGGGGTCGCCACAGCGGATCATCTGTCTCCATACCACCCTGTCCTCTACATCTGCCTCTTTTACACCAACTACCTGCATGTCTTCCCTCACCACATCCATAAACCTCCTCCTTGGCCTTCCTCTTTTCCTCCTACCTCGTGGCTCCATCCTCAGCATTCTGCTACCAATATAATTCATGTCCCTCCTCTGCACATGTCCAAACCATTTCAATCTCGCCTCCCTCACCTTGTCACCAAAACATCCTACATGCGCTGTCCCTCTAATAAACTCATTTCTAATATTATCCATCCTCGTCACTCCCAACGAAAACCTCAACATCTTCAGCTCTGCTACCTCCAGCTCCACCTCCTGTCTTTTACTCAATGCCACTGTCTCTAATCCATACAACATCGCAGGTCTCACCACAGACCTATAAACTTTCCCTTTCATTTTTGCAGATACCCTACTATCACAAATCACTCCTGTCACTCTTCTCCACCCACTCCACCCTGCCTGCACTCTTTTCTTCACTTCTCTAACACACTCACCATTACTTTGCACTGTTGACCCCAGGTACCTGAATTCCTCCACCTTCTCCAGCTCTTCTCCCTGCAACCGCACAACTCCACTGCCCTCCCTCTCATTCACACACATGTATTCTGTCTTACTCCTACTGAGTTTCATTCCCCTTCTCTCCAGCGCATATCTCCACCTCTCCAGGCTCTTCTCAACCTGCTCCCTACTCTCACAACAAATCACAATATCATCCGCAAACATCATAGTCCAGGGAGACTCCTGTCTGACCTCGTCCGTCAACCTGCCCATCACCACTGCAAACAGGAAAGGGCTCAGGGCCGATCCTTGATGCAGTCCAACCTTCACCCTGAACCAGTCTGTCGTTCCTACTGCACACTTCACTGCCGTCACACTGTCCTCATACATGTCCTGCACCACCCTCACATACTTCTCTGACACACCTGACTTCCTCATACAATACCACAACTCCTCTCTTGGCACCCTGTCGTATGCCTTCTCTAAATCCACAAATACACAATGCAATTCCTTCTGTCCTTCTCTATACTTCTCCATCAACATTCTTAAAGCAAATAAGGCATCTGTGGTGCTCTTCCTCGGCATGAAACCATACTGTTGCTCACAGATGGTCACCTCTTCTCTCAGCCTGGCTTCCACTACTCTTTCCCATAACTTCATGGTGTGACTGATCAACTTAATTCCCCTGTAGTTACTGCAAGACTGCACATCTCCTTTATGCTTAAAAGATCGGTACCAGCACACTTCTCCATTCCTCAGGCATCTTCTCACCTTCCAAAATCCTGTTAAACAATCTGGTCAAAAACTCCACTGCCATCTCTCCTAAACATCTCCACGCTTCTACCGGTATGTCATCTGGTCCAACCGACTTTCCACTCTTCATCCTCTTAATCGCTGCTCTCACTTCCTCCTTACTAATCCTATCCACTTCCTGCTTCACCAACTCCACATCATCCAACCTTCTCTCTCTCTGATTTTCCTCATTCATCAGCTGCTCAAAATACTCCCTCCACCTTCTCAACACACTCTCCTCACTAGTCAACACGTGTCCCTCTCCATCCTTTACTGCTCTAACTTGCAGTACATCCTTCCCAGCTCGGTCCCTCTGCCTGGCCAATCGGTACAAATCCTTTTCTCCTTCCTTAGTGTCCAACCTCTCATACAGCTCCTCATATGCCTTTTCCTTGGCTTTCGCCACATCCCTCTTAACCTGCTGCCGCATCTCCTTGTACTCCTGCCTACTTTTCTCATCACTCTGTCTATCCCACGTCTGTTTTGCCAACCTCTTTCTCCTTATGCTCTCCTGCACTTCCTCATTCCACCACCACGTCTCCTTGACTTGCTTTCTATTTCCAGATGTTACACCAAGTACTTTTCTAGCTGCCTCCCTCATCACTCCTGCAGTAGTTGCCCAATCATCCAACACCTCCTTAACACCACTGAGCCTCTGTCTGGCCTCTTCCCTGAACCTTACACTACACTCTTCCTCCTTCAGTTTCCACCATCTTATTCTTCTTTCAGTCCTCACTCTCCTCCTCTTCTTCTTCGCCTCCAAAACCATCCTACAGACCACCATCCGATGCTGTCTAGCTACACTGTCCCCTGCCAACACCTTACAGTCTCCAATCTCCTTTAGGTTGCATCTCCTGCATAGCACATAGTCCACCTGTGTGCACCTTCCTCCACTCTTATACGTCACCCTATGATCCTCCTTCTTCTTAAAATAAGTGTTCACCACTGCCATTTCCATCCTTTTAGCAAAATCCACCACCATCTGCCCTTCCACATTCCTCTCCTTAAAACCATACCTACCCATCACCTCCTCATCACCTCTGTTCCCTTCACCTACATGCCCATTAAAGTCTGCCCCAATCACCAATCGTTCTTTCCTAGGTACATCATCTACCACTTCATCTAATTCACTCCAGAATCTTTCCTTCTCCTCCATCTCACAGCCAACTTGTGGAGCATAGGAACTGATGACATTTATCATCATCCCTTCAACTTCCACCTTCACGATCATCACCCTATCAGAAACTCTCTTCACCTCCACTACACTCTTACTGTACTCTTCCTTCAGAATCACCCCTACACCATTTCTCTTTCCATCCACACCATGATAAAACAGTTTAAATCCACCTCCAATGCTCCTGGCCTTACTCCCTTTCCACTTGGTCTCCTGAACACACAGCATATCTACTTTTCTCCTCTCCATCATATCAGCTACCTCTCTCCCTTTACCCGTCATAGTACCAACATTTAAAGTACCAACCCGAACCTCCACTCTCCTACACTGCTCCTTTCCCTGCCGTCTCTGTAGACGTCTTCCTCCTCTCCTTCTCCTCCTTCGGCCAACAGTAGCCCAATTTCCACCAGTACCCTGTCGGCTAACGATACCTGTGGCGGTCGTTGTTAACCCGGGCCTCGACCGATCCGGTATGAAATTCTCATTTGTGATCTGCATATTTGATTTGGCACATGTTTTACGCTGGATGCCCTTCCTAACGCAACCCTCCCCATTTACCCGGGCTTGGGACCGGCACTAAGAGTGCACTGGCTTGTGCATCCATAATGGCTGGGTTATTTGATTTGATGTTGACCCTCATTAAAACACGGTGCCCTCATTAAAACACGGGAATTACTTAGAATTACTCGTTAGTTTGTGTTTTTTATTAATTCGGTAACGTAAAACTTTAGATTTTAACCTAGTCACAATTTCATGAGCCCCAGTTTTATGAATCCCTATATGGAAGTGTAAAACACTACAATCATGAAAATAGTCACTATTCTCATCAGAAACCTTAAAACCGTGTGTCAAAAGTTACTGAAAACTAAGACTTACAGACTGCCTCATCCCAGATTCCACCCCACGGTATATCAAATTAAGCTCATCCGCAAAACGGCTTAAATTTCACAAAAGTGTTTATGTAGTTTGAGATAGAATTTCAGTTGTATCAATCCTAATCATAGTCTTAATTTAATCAGTCTGGGAGAGACAGCAAGCCATCAAGGACCATCTCTAACCAAAAGGTGTCTGAGACCATGATTATCATTTAAACAGTACCCTATCCTGACCTGCTGGGGGGCCGGCACCAGCAAAGGTGTAAACAACAGTGACCTCCATCTCGATCACCCAGCCAGTTGTTCCTTCATGCAAGTCCTACATCTAATTTACATTTAAAGGATAACTCTGGTCTGTACTTCAAAGGGAAAAACAATATAAAATATCTGGGCAGTTTCTTTCTGACTCCGATGAACCCAAAGTGCTTCATGTATTTTGTCACTGCTACGCGGTTATAAACTTCTTTATTACGATCTTCATTGTCCTCATCATTTTTTCTTACAAAACCAAACCTTCACACTTGAGCAGAAATAATTAAAGTGTAAAAACTGCGCCGCCATAAAATGCTAATTTTTTATGCTAACGCTAACTAGCTAATTTTAGTTAGCTTATTAATAGGCAGTCCGGGTGGCATTCAAATTGATCATTTTGAAATGTAAATATTACAAACTAATATTGAATACATTTTCTAATTATCTAAATGAACACTAACACCAGACAACTCTAAAGTAGGGAACACTGTAAATGTATTTCTATAACGCTTTTCACAATGGATATTGTCTCAATGCAGCTTTACAGAATTTATGAATTAACATTTATGAAAAACACGAGATGGCATAAGGAACAAAGCTTGAGAGGAACCAGATTCAAGAGGGAACCCATCCTCATCTGTGTTGCACCGAATGTCTATTTATTACAGATAAACGATGTTGCGGGGTACAGTGATGGTGATCAGAGCAAACTGTAGTCCTGAGTTGAAGAGTTAAAGAGGGTTGACAGGAAGAAAAGGATATGGAGTAGAGAAGCAGTGGAGGGGAATTAGCGTAGCTGCTGTTCATAATATTAACTGGCACAAGATATTAATATGCATGAGATCAGATGTACTGGATTATGTTATTAGGTTATGTTATGTGATGTGTGTTATGTGTAGGACTCGCTAAAAAGATAAGTTTTTAATCTGCACTTAAACTGGGAGTGTGTGTCTGAGCCCCGAACACTGTCAGGAAGACTATTCCAAAGTTTAGGAGCTAAATATGAGAATGCTCTACCACATTTAGTGTGCTTTGCTATTCTAGGAACTACTAGAAGTCCAGAGTGTTGGGATCTCAAGACGCATGATGGATTGTAGCTTGTTAGAAGACTGGATAAATACATCTGAGCTAAACCATTTAGGACTTTGTAGGTAAGTAGCAATAGTTTGTAGTCGATTTGAAACTTAACAGGTAGCCAGTGTAGGGATGATACGATTAAGGTTATATGGTCATATTTTCTCTACCTTGTCAGGACTCTGATTGCTGCAAAATGACAAAATGTAGCTTGTTTATTAATGATGCAGGACAACTACCTAGTAATGCATTAGAATAGTCCAGTATTTCACGTTCTCCAAGACATCATGAGGCTAATGTT
>JAAIIK010000098.1:32534-50223 GCA_014706435.1 Silurus glanis
CACACTACACTCACACTACTCTCACACTACACTCACACTACTCACACTACTCTCACACTCACACACTACTCTCACACTCACACACTACTCTCACACTCACATACTACTCTCACACTCTCACAATACTCTCACAATACTCTCACACTCACACACTACTCTCACACTCACACACTACTCTCTCACTTACACACTACTCACACACTACTCTCTCACTCACATACTACTCTCACACTCACACACTTACACACTACTCACACCCTCTCATCACCTATTTGACTCACTCAACTAAGTCAGACAGACAGTGAAAAAGACAATGAATGAAAGTATGGAAGTGACAGATATAGAAAGAAAAAAGAGGAAAAGTCAGGGAGGAAGAGGGGAATGATAGAGGCATATGTAGATAGAAAGAAAGAAAGAAAGAGAGAGAGAGAGAGAGAGAGAGAGAGAGAGAGAGAGAGAGAGAGAAAAAAAAAAAAAAAAAAAAAAAAAAAAAAAAAAAAAAAAAAAAAAATGCAAATCACCAAGAAAGCAACAATCCTGATTGGCGGAGGCTCAATCCACAGGCTGCTGCTCAGAGAAACCTCTAGAGGTGAAGAAGGTCCTCTCTCAGGCCTGTGTGTGTGTGTGTGTGTGTGTGTGTGTGTGTGTGTGTGTGTGTGTATGTATGTATGTGTGTGTGTGTGTGTGTGTGTGTGTGTGTGTGTTTTCATGTCCCTGATAGGCCCTAATGCTCGCCTCTCGCGTATTGTGCGCTGAGTGAGCATGTGTATCTGTTTCCCGGCAGCAGGAAGTAGGTGTTAGCGACTTGCTAGAATTTTATCCCATCAATCTCGAATCCATTTATAGCTTCAGCCTGATTTGATGGAATCGGAAGGTTTGAATATGAAATAAAGATCTTTATTAGTAGGAAAAAATCTTTATTAGTAGGAATATCTCATTATTATGAGCTAGCATCAAGGATTCTACTAAAACTCTAAATCATCAACTAAAACACAACCCCAGCAAAACAGAACTGCTGGTCATCCCAGGTGATTCATCTCCAGGTCAAAACACTAATGTTTGCCTACAAGCGCAAAAATGGACCATCACCATATTACCTCTGAGACCTCATCACACCTCGCACTGCACCACGCTGTCTGAGATCCTCTAGCACTGCTCCACTGGTACCACCTTCTCTCAGACTGAGAGGAAAGTATACTTCAAGGCTCTTCTCTGGTTTGGCATCGAGGTGGTGGAATGAACCTGCCCTAGATGTCTGAACAGCGGAGTCCCTGGCTATCTTCAAGCGAGGAAAGACCTTCCTCTCCCTGAAACACTTCAACTAACACTTTCCGAGTTTGCTTTGTTAAAAAAAAAAAAAAAGAGTTGTAGGCTGATTTATCTTAAGTCATAATCTGGAGTACCAGTGTGGATTTATTTACTTTTGGAGACTCAAAGCACTTTTGTATGTTGCTCTGGACACGGCTAAATGCCACACATGTAAATGTAAAGTATGCTTAGAATACATCGATCATATACAAATACGAATGCTAGTTCTTTAATGAGATAACCTGACAGGATTTCTGACAGGATGCTCATAATCCTAGACTACATGAATCCTAATAACTTTCTATCAGCTTGAAACTGTTTCTGAAGAATTTTAACGATGAAAAAATGAATGAATCTGAGGTGAATTAATGAATGAATCCTTGTTAGCATGCTGCAACTTGACAGGATTTTAGAGTGAAAATTGTGACTATTGTTAGCCAGAGAAGCTACACCGAGGAGAACTGACCAGAAGCCTGAGATCTTTGATGGCGATTAGAACTCTATTTATCTACAAATAAATTTTTTACATTATTATGCCTTCATTAATATAAAGACCTTCTCTGGCACCTTCCTGATCACTCAGTCGTGAGAGTGTGAAGCCTCATGATTTGTTTTTATGACCTTGTTCCTGCACGGTGACTGGAGAACGTGAGTGTTTGCAGTCCTGAAGAACGTCTTCTCCACGTTTTGAACGTTCATTAGATCTCACTAGTGGCTCGCTTTGTCTGGGCATGCTAATCCAATTTCCCTTCACTTCCTCTCAATTAGACATCCATCGTCCCACAAGCAATTTGTGTGTGTGTGTGTGTGTGTGTGTGTGTGTGTGTGTGTGTGTGTGTGTGTAGAGGTGTCTGGGCCATGATAGGATCGACAGGAACGCTCGGTCCTTCAGGCAGGCGCCTCGTGAACACATTGTGGGAAACAGGATGCTGGGATTTGATGACATCACTAAAATTTTAATGAGTTCGTAAGGAGGGAAAGCATGCAGTCGAAAGAATTGGGTTGTTTTTGTCTCTTTAGTGTTATCCGTACTTCAGCGCTGTATTGTTTGCGTCTTGTAAAAATGCTTAGTTTAAGACATTGGTAAGACTTTTTTAGTTTTATTAGCTGATTTTTAGCAAATGAACAAATAACTCTAAAGACGCCTGCTTGCTAACTCCACCTCTCCGCATCGTGCTGTTAGAGGAAAATAATCAACGATAAACGAAAACTTTACGATAAAGTGAACAAAGCAAAGTAAATGATAAAGTATTTTATTTCTCTTGTGAGTGACATTTTAAGTCAATGCAAATCTTAAATATTTGCAGGTAATATTAGCTAACATTTAAAAACATTAATATACATATATAAAATATATTAATATAAATATATAAACTAAAATGAAGAAAATAACAAACTAATAATTGGCTAGCATTAGCAATAAACATAGTAAGCCCTTTGGGAAAATGTAAAAAGCAGCTAACTATCATCAGCTAGTGAAAATGTAAAAATGTACGAATGCTTTGAGCAAACCTGTCAGCTTTGGTCATGGTTTCTATGTAGTATTAGCAAAAGGTAGTCATTTATTTGAGAAATGTAATGAAAACATTTCTTATCTAGATTTAGCACCAGATTTACGCTAATAAACGGCATAACATTTCACACTGTTTCACACACATTCCTTTGTCTGTTCAGTGTCTATAGAATATTTTACGATGTTAGTCTGTAAGGTAAACAGGGAGTCTTATCTGGGCTCACACATCTCCGGCTAGTATATCCTCTTGTCTAAACAGGAGACAACTTTAGGTCAAGTTTCTTTTCTCTGTGTGTATATATACGTGTCTGCCGCCTGCAATAAACCGAAGAGGAAGCATTTGCTGTGTGCGGTGTGATTCTTCCCTGATCAGAAAGGCATTAAGGGCATCGCAGGTCGTATGGAAAACATCTCCAAGAATTAAGTTTCGTTTGGGCATGATAAAAGCTAACAAGTTTTAGTAGTATAAAGACTTTTCTTAATATTTTACACACATCTCAGGTAAATATCACAATCGCCAACAATTTGATCTCACTCCACTGAACTGCAGTGACTAGCAACACGTTAGCTAATTAATGATACATCATTTGTTTTTATTTGTTTATTGGTACAATTAATGTTCCCAAACTTCCTATAAACAAGTTGGTTTCTGTTTGTAGTTACGCTATAGCAGCTGTAAGCATTTGTTTTATCATTGTGCTCTTATTTTTTTTTATCTCTTTAGAAATGTTTTTTTTTTTTTTTTAAACCATTTTTTGGACTCGGTGCAGTATTTCTCCACATTTGGGTGAAATAAACCTTGAATAGTTTTCCCTCAAGGCTCTTGTAAACCTTTTGTTCAGGTTCTATTGATTTGCAGTTTGCTGTTGTGACATTTGAAACAAGAATGTGATTATTTTGTGATTGTGATTTTGAAGAAAAAAGTCAGACAGTGCGGGTGACAGATTGTGTTGAGGAGCTGAGTCATGACTGCAGTGCGTCAGCTTTGTCATCATGCTGCCCCCGGTGGTCATGTGTCTAACCTGCAACCAAACCCTGTGTGTGTGTGTGTGTGTGTGTGTGTGTGTGTGTGTGTGTGTGTGTGTGTGTGTGTGTGTGTGTGACTCTAGGTATGGAGTAGGTGTGTGTGTGTGTGTGTGTGTGTGTGTGTGTGTGTGTGTGTGTGTGAAGTCGACTGTGTAGGTATAGAGTGGGAGTGTAGGTGTGAGTGTGTGTGTGTGTGTGTGTATGTATATGTACATGTACATGTGTGTGGAGTGTATATGTGTGTGTAGAGTGTATATAGGTATGAAGTGTGGGTGTGTATATATGTACATGTGTGTGGAGTTTATGTGTGTGTATAGGTATGAAGTGTGTGTGCATGTGTGTGTATGTAGTATGACTTTGTTCATATGCAAGGATTGTGTAAGAGAGAGTGAGTGTGTGTGTGTGTGTGTGTGTGTGTGTGTGTGTGTGTGTGTGTGTGCGTGCGTGTGTGTGTGTGTGTGTGTGTGTGTGTGCGTGTGCGTGTGTGTGCGCGTGTGAAGTCGGACTGTGTAGGTATAGAGTGGGAGTGTGTGTGTGTGTGTGTGTGTGTGTGTGTGACTGTAGATATGGAGTAGGAGTGTAGGTGTCTGTGTGTATATGTACATGTGTGTGGAGTGTATATGTGTGTGTATAGGCATGAAGTGTGTGTATGTAGTATGACTTTGTTCATATGCAGAGACTGTGTAAGAGTGTATGAGTGTGTGTGTGTGTGTGTGTGTGTGTGTGTGTGTGTGTAGATATAGTGTTTAATAGAGTCAGAGCTCTACAGTAGGAGATCTTCCACTCTGACCCATGTAAAGCAGATCTTCATGGAGCTGCTTTGTGCACAGGGGCATCGTCATGCAGGAACAGGTTTGAGGCTCCTAGTTTAATTAAAGGGAAAATTTAATTTTGCATCCAGAGACGTCCGATAGAGTTGTGTATCGAAAATAAACCACGAACTTTTGTGGTCTGATCTTCATGCCTCTGTTGTATTTGTATGGTATTTTTTGAAACCAGTTTCCGAGTGTCGAATCTGAAGAACAGAAACGTGTGTGGATGCAGCGGTGATGAAACGTAGCTGAAACTCGAGAAATTTGTAAAAAAAATTTGATGTGATGGATGTGTGTTGAGTACAGAGGGGTGTGTGTGTGTGTGTGTGTGTGTGTGTGTGTGTGTGTGATTGATTGATAAATGCTAGTTGACAGTTTCTTTTCCATTAGCGGTTAAAAAAGAAGTCATAGACACAGAGAAATATAACACGCCTTTCTGTGTCTCTCATACAGGAAATTAAGCTCTATGCATTTCTCCATCCCCCTCCCTCTCTCTCTCTCTCTCTCTCTCTCTCTCCCTCTCTCTCTCTCCCTCTCTCTCTCAGCCTCTCTCTCTCAGCATGATTAAAGTGGCCGTGTGATCCTCGTGAGTAGGACCGAGGGAAAACTGCAGTGTGAATTATTCCGTCACTGCAGATGAAGCTTCTGAATATGATCACAAATGATCACAAATCCTGCCTCCAAAGCGATTCAGCAGGCAGGATTTCGCTCCGCACGCCTTCAGTACTCTATATGGGCAAAAGTTTTGGGACACCTGAGCTTTCTAGTTCTATGTGGTTCTTTCCCACAAGACATTTTCCCCTTCGCTTGAACTGAGAGACCTGAACTTGTTCCAGCATGGCACAAAGTGCACAAATCCAGCTCCATGAAGATCTACTTTCTGTGGGTTGGAAGATGTGGAAGATCTCCTGCTACAGAGCTCCAACCCTATTGAACAATGAATGTGAACGCTGACTGCACCCCAGGCCTTCTCACCTTCTCACCAACATCAGTACCTGACTTTACTAACACCCTTGTAGCTGCATAAATCTCCACAAAATCTAGTGGAATATCTTCCCAGAAGGGTGGAGCTTATTATAACAGTAAACAGAGAGACCTATTGCTATTGCTATCTAAAACCTGACCCTGTTTCATTGCCTGAGCAGCTTCCCGACCCACTCCACCCCCGGTTCTGCAGAGTGATGAGACAGGAGAATCGCAGTGATGACATGCGGAATCAGAAGTTTGACATTTGAATCATGAGCAATCAGCTCGCTGACAACCGTTCACCGTGGCCTCGATCAATTATTTATCACTGCTAATTTCTGACTCTATAATTAGGAATGGTGGATGATCTTCTCGGCAGCTTCGGCCTTCAGTTCCTTATCGGGTATCTGAGGTCTTCTGTCTGTCTATCTATCTGTCTGACATTCTGTCTGTCCTCATCTCTCTGCTGTCAAAGTAAACTTAATTAATGCGAAACCAAAATGGCTGCCTGATGGTGCCTGATGTTTCTTAAGTAAATCATCAGAACTACAGCACTAATTCAGCTAAGAAGTAACAATCATATGTGTAAGTAATAATCCAGGTGTAGGTGTGAGGTGTTACAGGATGTTAATGCATGAATAACGCAAACTACCTGTGTGTTTAACGCTTTAAACTCACAGCTGAACTTGTCAATTACAATCCAGCATTCCAGCCAATCAAAATCCAGGATTCAAATCGCAACTTCCAGCCAATCACAATCCACTATTCACACCTGAACTTACATCCAACACACAATGCAGCATTCCACTGGATGCCTATAAAATGTTATGGCTGCCTATGAAACGTGAACCAAGTCAGAGATTTGCATGTCGGTTTTCGATCTTGGCCAAAGAACAGTAAATACACGCATAACGCGATTCTGAACACGCAGATGCCAGCGTTACATCACAGCGGAACAGGGTGTGTTTTTGCGGTTCAGATTGACAGAAAATATTGTAGCATCGTAGCTCGGGTTAAAACCGCAAGTCTTCACTGATGGAGTGATATTGTTTAAGCATTGTTTTTTTCGCTCGCTCCTGCTTTCTCTTTACAGTCGATTGCGGTCATGTAGCTTCATTTTGCTCATTTAACTGGACAGAAGTACATAAAGTCACCCAACTCTCAAAAAAAACCCAAACAAACACAAAAACAACAATTTTCAGCCCGTGGGGTTTTTTGGGGCGGGAATGTGGGACGGGATGATTTATAGAGCGGCAGCATGAGCGAAAGTAAGCCGAGAGCAGTCGAGCGGAAGGGCACCTTTGTAAGGACGATCTTTCCATTCCCCTCACACGCCTTTACACACACACATGGCTAATAAGGAAAAGCGCCGGAGTACACGAGCACTGCTGTTTTGTGTACGTCGGCGCTCATGTTACGCCGATCGATGGACTAAAGCGCCCGAGCCAGGGCCATAAATAAAGTCGCTTTAGCTTTGAAACCCGAGGCTCGCTGGGAACCTTCCAGAAAACAGAAACAAGATGTCCATTGAAAAAACGCACAACGTGTTCGCTCACTGCGTGACGCACATGCGTTATTTATATCTTATTCAGATTATTTTGTCCGATTCCTAGTGCTTTTACGCTACAGTAACTCTGCTAATCCTCCAAATTATTAAACGAGTTGTTTTGTTTATAGACACTATCCATCTTAATGAGGAGGAGTTTCTTCCTTGTTACATCTCAGGGAGTTTTTTTTTCCTCACAAACTGTTTCGATCAGCATAAATCAGAAACACTCTATGAACATGTCCATTCTTCAAAGTGCTAAAAATACGTGTTTTCTTTTAGGATTATCATTAAATAAGAAACAAGAAAGGAGGCGAGTCTGTAGGAAAGACAATAGTTTGCATGTAACACCAAACTGATAAAAAATTTTTTTACATTTTATTTTTTGTAATCGTAGTGAAGATTTACTGTGAAAATAAAGACTGTAATTCACTTTCAGTGACTCCGCCTCCCCTTTAACAGTCCATCCAAAAGTCTTTTATTTCCTCTTCTTTGTTTCTGTTGAACCTCGGAGACGAATTCACCCCAAAGCAGCAGTGTAAAAAACGCTGACCTGGCAACCTTGGCACTAGCTGGTCGAGCAGATTATTATTTTTTTCCTCCGTTTGACCTTCAGTGGAAAGAAGGATGCTAAGCTAGCAAGGCAGCATTAGTGGAAAGATGCTAGTGCTGCAGATACGAAGCTTTCAAAACAGCATTCTTAGCAAAAAAATAAATACATTGTTTTATAAAAAAAAATAAAACAACCATTTCGCATCCTTTTTTTCTGAGGGTGCCAATAATTTCAGACTTCATCCAGACTGTATATACTGAAAAGAAATGCTCTTTAACCTTGGATGACCTCTGGGTGTTAGTGATAATGCTGGTATGTGTGTGTGTGTGTGTGTGTGTGTGTGTGTGTGTGTGAGAGGGAGAAGCTGTGCATGATGCTGTTCAGATTCTGCACTGGGAAAGCAGACCACAACCTTATTCTGCTTCAGCCTCACTACAAACCAAGAGTTAGAAGACTACCTAAAACCACACACTCATTCAGAAAATGGTCTCATGAGGCAGACCAGACTCTGAGAGACTGCTTCGGGAACACCGTCTGGGATGTACTGCAGGGGTCGCAAGGTAGGAACATTGAGGAGGTTGTTGACTGCACTACTGACTACATCAATTTCTGTATGGACATTGTTGTTCTAAACAACAAGCCAAGGATCACAAGTGACATCAAGGGTCTTCTGAACTGGAAGAAGAGAGTGAGGACAGTGATCAGCAGGAGCTTAAGAGTGTGCAGAGGGAACTCAAAGTACAGCTCATGGAGACGAAGGGTTCCCACCACTCCTGTTCTCACTCTACTCCCTGGAACCTACTGTAGCACAGAGGGGAATGTCCCTCCACCCTCAATCACATCAGCCCAGGTGTGCGGTGAGTTGAGGAGGCTTCGTCCCAGCAAAGCAGCTGGCCCAGATGGAGCATCTCCACAAGTAATGAAGACCTGCACATTGGAGCTAGGAGAACCTCTACAGCACATCTATTACCTGAGCCTGGAACAGGAGAGGGTCCCTCGGCTATGGAAAACATCCTGCATTATCCCAGTTACAAAGAAACAATGCCCTGGAGAGCTGAATGACTTCAGGCCAGTCACTCTGATGTCTCACATAATAAAGACCATGGAGCAGGTGCCTTCGACCCTCTTCAGTTTGCATACCAGGAAAAGGTGGGAGTGGGGGATGCCATTAGCTACATGCTACAACGATTCCTCTCTCACCTGGACAGTGGCCAGATTTTTGGACTTCTCCAGTGATATCAACAGCATCCAGCTGCTGCTCCTCAGAGATAAACTAACACAGATGGGAATGGGCTCACACCTGGTGTCATGGATCATGGACTACCTGACAGGCAGACCTCAGTAGGTGCAACTAGGGGACTGCAGGTCTGACACTGTGGTCAGCAGCACGGAAATGCCACGAGCGACTGTGCTCTCTCCAGTCATGTTCACCCTGTACACTTCGGACTTCCAATATAACCAATATAATAATATAACTGCCATGTGCAAAAGTTTGAGGCGACACTGCAATCATGGGTTGTATCAAGAAGGGACAGGAGGAGGAGTACAGAAAACTGATCCATGGCTTCGTCGCATGCCATTCGACTGTTTAATTCCACTCGGGGGAAAAACTCACGTCTGTCTGTCTGTCTGTCTGTCTGTCCGTCCGTCTGTCCATCCATCCATGCATTCATCCATCCATTCATCCATCTATATAAATAAATAGGGCACGTTTTGTCTGAAAGCTTTTTTACTAGAGGTAGAAAAGCTTGTAGCCTGTAGGAGACTTGAGATCTTTCACTCCAACCTTGAAACCAAGTCTTCCTGAATCTCGCTTTGTTCCACAAACTCTGGAAAACATTTCCAGACCTCTCTCCCTTCTCCACCACAGTACTTTACTCTCAGCACTCTGAATTTCAGCAGGTAATGTTCTCCTGCAGTACCCTCATCTATCTGACTGTCGGATAGTGAAGCGTGACTCATCACTCCAGAGTAGATGTTTCTACATCTCCAGAGTGCAGAATCTGCTCTTTACACCACTTCAGCCCACGCTTCCCATTGTGTACGCTGATCTAACGCTCGTGTGTACAGCTGCTCGGCTGTGGAAACCCATTTTTTGAAGCTTTTAATGTAGGGTTCTTGTGCTAATGTTGCTTCCAGAGGTAGTTTGGAGCTCCATAGTGAGAGATGCACCAGATAAGAGAAGGCTTTCTAGGAGTGGAATTTACTTATTTACAATAATAGTACTTGCCCTGGGACAGATCTAGCATAGGGCATGGTAGGAATTTCTGTACCTAGACTTCCAATGTGTGTGTCTGTGTTTATAGAGACTGCAAGGATGCTTGAGATCTTCAACTCCACGAGCACACTATGTTTTCATGGAGCTTTCTTTAAAAGTAAAGGAGGTTTGGGATTCTTAGTTCTCATGGAAATTGGGCTTCATCTTCCATCCTCTGCTAAAACAATGCTTTCACTTTTCAGTTTATATCTCTTCTTCTCTTTTATCCTCTCGTTCTTTCTCTCCTTCTATATCTATCAGTCTCTCTAATATTAGAATTCTGCAGCAGCGTCGCTCTCGTTCCTGGCTTTTATCGAGCAGAACATTGTGAATTCCACCAAACTATCCGTCTCATACGTATTTTTTTTTAAACATCATGCAGACCTTTACACTAAAGATCTTTATGAAAGCTGTGGATAAAAAGATAAATAAATGGCTATATTGCCAAAAGTATTGGGACACCTGGCTTTTCCAGCCATATGTGGCTCCAAACTGTTAGCAAAAAGCTTGTATCAGACATCTTTCAATGTGTGAGAAGAAAAGTTTCCCTTCAATTGAACGAGAAGACCCAAACCTGTTCCACAGTGCTCCTGTGCACAAATCCAGCTCCATGAGGATCTGTTTTACATGGTTTAAAAAATGTGTGGAAGATCTCCTGCTGTAGCGCTCCAACCATGGCCTTCTCACCTCACCTACATCAATACCTGACTTTACTTTACACAAATCTCCACGGAATCTAGTGAAACATCTTCCCAGAAGCCTTGAGCTTATTATAAGAGTGAATGGAGACTCTTTGTGGAATGAGATGTTTAAAAACACAAAACCGAACTGATGCTCAGGTGTCCACAAACCGTTGTCTATAAAGTATTCTTGCACTGAAAGAAACCACAGTCAGTGTTTTTGCATCGATCACCACTTTGCTTTTAATGATTGATGCCATGAGTCGTTAAATTAGTACCTTAGTTCATTAAGGGAGGAAAAAATAATAAAACAGCCTTGATTACACTGCAAGGTCACCGGCTGCGGCTTGTGTTGTGAAGAGAGGGAGCGATTGTAAATTATGCGCAATCTAAATGACCGGATAAAAAAAAAAAAAGAAACGCTGCTGCTGGAGGCTCTTAAAGGGGCGGTTTGACATTTTTAGACCCCTCTGCAGGCCGTGAGGTGAAGTGCAGGTGCAATTAAATATTTCTTCCACTTTATGCAAATAAACTTGAACTTGGAATGTTGAAACGAAAGAATTATGGGTCTGATTTGAACTGGAAAGTCTGTCTAAGGTTTGTGCTTTATAACAGTACTGTATTTAATTTCCAAACCAACCGATTTGAGCATTTCTTCTTATTGCGACTTATTTGTTTATCCCAGAAAGCGCAATAAACTTCCCAGAACCCAAATCGATAATCAGGATTAATCAGAGGATGGGTTCTCAGGCTAATAAAAAGTGCTCATGCTTCCATAATCAGTTCGATATGTGAAAAAACAGAGGGCAGCTTGGGGGTTGGAGTGTTTGATGGTTTCGGAGTGATCGATTGATTTTCCAGTTAAACCTCAATGCTAGCTGTTTAGCCACTGTATCATTTTTCTGCTCTCCTTTTTTCCTCTTACATGATTTTCTCTCGTCCCCTTCTTTATGTTCTCGTCGCTCTTGCTTTTCATGCAAACTCACTCCACCACCATCACGAACTGTCGGAAGTGATGTGAAACCTCCAGCCGTAAAACCCCCCGCCCCACGCCCCTCCCTTAGACACAACTGGATGTTCTGATCGGTTTGAGAGAATCCCTCGTTCCCTGATAAATTTATTTCTTCACACGTCAGCTCAGATGCTCCCTACGGCATCCGAAGAAAATGAACAGTGACTCATCGCTTCCTCTTTCTTCTTTTCCATTTTTTTCCCCCACACGTTACGTTACACTGATGCAGCACTGTATCTGCTGTGGCACTGCTACCATCATGGTGACGTTAAAAGCTCTCAGAGCTTCCGGAATGAGCCGCAAAACGTCTACAAAAACGGCACCAGGAAAATATCTGAGGAAAAATGTGATGAAATTTCACTGAAATCCGTGTGGAAAAAGGAAAACAACCAGATTCTCACAAAACAGGAAATATATGGGGAAAAATTCACTGCTCATGGAGTGTTTTATTCCTCTTACACCACATCAATTTTACCAACAATTAACATTTTTGCATAATTTATGTCATTTATGTACCGTTTATAAAAAAATTAAAAGTCAGTTTTTGGATGCGGTATCATCAAATTTTCCCTTCACTTCAACTAGGAGACCCTAAAACGGGTTGGTGTGGAAGATCTCCTGCTATAGAGGGATGAATGTGAACGCTGACTGCACCCCAGACCTCTTCACCTTCTCACCTACATCACTACCTGACCTGACTATCCACAAATTTCCATAAAATCTAGCAGAACATCTTCCCAGAACAGTGGAGGTTATTATAACAGCGACAGGGGTCTGGGATGTTTCGAAAGAAGCACATACTAATCTTATAGTCAGGTGTCGACAAATGTTAATAAGAAGCTCCTCTATGTCTTTTCAGTAGATTTTGGGTTGAATTGGGAATTTGGGTTCATTTATTATTAACAAGGGCATTAGTGAGAGAAGACAACAACCATGTCTTCATGGAGCTCGCTTTGTGCACATTGCTGGTCTAGAAGATGATTTTGTATTTTTACTCCTCTGATTTTATTTGACGTCTTGTATTCTTGACAAAAAAGATCCAGGAAAAGAACGAGCTGCACCACTGGGGCTTTCCAGGAGAGAACAGGCCAAATCAGAACCCATTTTAACAACATCAAATCTCACAGGAACACAGACACACAGCAGTGTCACTTCCATCACGGCTGTGAATATTCGCCGCCTTATTTTTTTTTCTTCAGCGAAAGAGCAAACTCGCACCTCCTGAGTGCCGATCATCTCCATCTGGAGCTTCACCGAGTCTCAGAGAGTCTCAAATCCAGACGACTCTATTTTACAAAAAGAAAAAAAATGGATTGTTTGTAGAATAATAAATACTTAATTAAAAAAACGTATATAAAAAACTTCCTGAGCTTGTGGTTCTGTTCTCAGGACGTACCTGTCCTCTTCCACTGAAAAAAAGGAATGCAGAGTAAGATGATAAATCTGAGTAAATCCTGTTTATCCTTCAGGAGGTGGCATGAAGGTCATGCAGCACCACCAGGCAGTTAACTGTCACCATGGGGCTCCAAAACTCTCCTTATCTCATACATGAGGAGACAAAAAAGGAAAAAATATTCTTGTCACAAAAAGACGAGTCTGATTGGAATTTAACATTTATGGAAGGAGTCTCCAGTTTCCAGTTTCTGCCATGTAATAGGTGTGTGGTAGGTGGGGAGGAGTAATTAGCATGTTGTGGGTTTGTAGTAGGCGTGTAATTGGTGTGTAATTAGTATGTTGTTGGTTTGTAGTAGGTGTGTAATTGGTGTGTAATTAGTATGTTGTGGGTGTGTGGTGGGTGGGGAAGAGTCATCTAGTAGGTTTGTAGACGAAGTTTGGTGAACATCTATTAGGCATGTAGAGTTCCAGGTTTGTAGTAGATATTTTGTAAGCATGTAGTAGACATGTAGAAGGCTAGGCATGCAGAAGACATGTGATAAGCATGTAGAAGATGTGTAATTGGTGTGTAATTAGTATGTTGTGGGTGTGTAGTAGGCGTGTAATTGGTGTGTAATTAGTATGTTGTGGGTGTGTAGTAGGTGTGTAATTGGTGTGTAATTAGTATGTTGCGGGTGTGTAGTAGGCATGTAATTGGTGTGTAATTAACATGTTGGTTTGTAGTAGGCGTGTAATTAGTATGTTGTTGGTTTGTAGAAGGCAGGTAAATCTCTCACCTCTCTTTCCTTTACATCTACACACACCTCAGGCTGTACTTGAACTCCTGCCTGAGGGAGAAACATGTCAGGGTTTGGGTAACAGCATCATTATCAGCACACACACACACACACACACACACACACACACACACACACACACACGCACACGCTGCAATCAGTAACAATAAAAATCTTAATTCATTACTTCATGCTTCTCTCCCGGTTCTGTCCTGCAGCTGTGTGTGTGTGTGTGTGTGTGTGTGTGAGAGAGAGAGAGCTATAGGATAGGGAAGTAGACAGGTCACTGTGTGACTGGCTGCTAATTTTATCCTGCTGTACAGTATGAGGGTACAGTATATCTCTCAGGAAGATTAACCACGTTCCAGAGACTTCTGCTCAAATCTGCAGCTCACAGGAGAGAGGGAGAGAGACAGTAATATGGAGGAAATATATCATATATATATATATATAGAGGATACATTTATGGCATTTGGCAGATGCACTTACCAGGGTGACTTACAACTAAGCAGTTCGGTGCTGCTGGGATTTGAACTTATGACCTTCGGATCCAAAGTCCAATGCCTTAACTACTGAACTACCACATCCCTGTAAGAGAGACACGAGGGGATAGATGGACAAAAACAAAGAGAGATATTTAGTGAAAGAGACAGAGATAGAACGATAATGGAACAAAAAAAAACAAGAGACATAAAGAGAGAGAAAAAAAATATACAGAGAGATGGATTAATGGAGACAATAACTGATAGATAGAGAGAGAGAGAGAGAGAGAGAGAGAGAGAGAGAGAGAGCAGAGGACAGATGGACAAATAGATATTTAGTGAAAGAGACCGCGAGAGAGTGAGAGAGACAGGGAGGGAGAAAAAGACTAATATTGAGAGATATATATGAGGGGTGTAACGGTACAAGTATTAGTACTGGATTCTTGAGTACAGGGCTTTTGGTTCAGTTCATGTGTTCTGCATGCAATCATTTTTACGTGTGGAACATAGTTTAAAACATTAATTCTTAAACTCTGTAATGCTGCTTTGAGACAATGTCTATTGTGGAAAGCGCTATAGAAATAAACTTGACTTGACAATGAGTTTCATATTAACGTATTAAACAGTGTAGCGCAAGTTTGTTTCGTTTCCGCCTTGCACTTTCAGCGCATTTTGTATTATTATTAAACATACACAATAATGGCAGGGGTATAAAAAAACTCGCTCCGTACTGGAAATACGATTTGTTTTACGCTTGCATTAAAACACTGAATAATAAAGCAGCTAACGCTAGCACTACGGATTCTCGTACGAAGGCTTGAACAAAGACTGATTATCTGTGCGGTATTCGTGTATCAGCGTTACTCAGCGTTACTCAGCGTTACTCAGCGGTACTCAGCGTTACTCAGCGGTACTCAGCGGTACTCAGCGGTACTCAGCGGTACTCTATGATGTTTTTTAAAGCTAAAAATGAGCACTAGTCTTTCACCTAATTACCTCACGCACTTCATAATTAGGTATTTATATTCCAATGTAAATGTGAAGAAGAAAAGAAAAAACTTACTCTTTTATCCTAAAAATAGATCCGCGTCACCTTTCGGGTCGGTCTCAGCAGGCCCGGGTTTATCAAGCGCACCAGGACTGAGGAGGGAAAATGTTTTTTCATGCTGTTTTTAAGCGATTATGGAGCTGCTTTGGGGAAGTCTGAGTAACAGAATAATCACCCTGGGGGTGGGGGTTAATGAATAGGAAAAGGAAATTAATAGATTTCCGTAATGCAAACGAGGTGACGTGTGAATCAGTGCAGATGGCAGTGGAGGTGTGGAGGTGAAGAGATGGTCCCTGACTTACTGACGCCAAATACTTCATTTCCATGAAGAAGCGGCTCTGATTAAAACGGCTTCATCAGAACTGCCTCGCCGCCTCACTACTCAGACCGCTTCAATTTACGTACAAGCCACTCCCCCCCTTTTTTACTCTCTATTTTCACTCAGAAAGATCTGAAGTCAAGAGTAAAAAGTTTTTACAAAATGGCGTCAGAGCTGAGTTTTTTAATAGGCTCCACTCTTCTGGGAAGATGTTCCACTAGATTTTGTGGAGATTCATTCAGCCACAAAAGTGTAGTGTAGGCAGGTACTGATGTAGGTGTGATGAGGAGTATTAGATTAGATTTCTTATTATTAGATTTTAAATGGATACTGAATAAAAAACAACATACTGAATCATGACAATGTGCTAAATTATATAAATATGAATATATTGGTTATATTAATAAATATAATTATATAAACAATAAATATAATATAGTGCTCTCCGTGCAGCATGCAGCCCCTCACATTAAGTGGTTAAGGTACCGGGTTACTGATTGGAAGGTTGGGATTTTAAGCCCCGATATCGCCAAGCTGCCATTGTTGGGCCCTTGAGCAAGGCCCTTAACCCTCTGTGTTCCAGGGGTGCTGTATCATCTCTGAGCAAGCTGGAATATGTGAAGAAAGAATTTCATTGTGCTGTAATGTATATGTGACATATAAAGGCTATTCTATTCTAAATAGCACGTGATGTCAGTGATTTGCCCCTAGAGGCCGCTCTCTTAATGACAGCTGACCAGAAGCCGGAAAAACTATTGGTATGGATTTTGTCAACAATCGTGATTAAATTGGGAAAACCGACGTATCGGTCGACCTTTAGTGAAGAGGCCTGGGGTGCAGTCAGCATGTCATCATGTTCAATAGGTTTGGAGCTCTAGAGCAGAAAATCTTCTACTTCAACTCATGTAAAGCAGATCTTCATGAAGCTGGCTTTGTGCACAGGAGCATTGTCATGCTGGAACAGGTTTGGGTCTCTTGTTCAAATGAAGGGAAAGTTTCATGCATATCCAAAGACGGCTGATACAATTGTGTGTCTCCGACATTGTGCTAACAGTTTGGGGTGTTCCAATACTTTTGGCTATAAAGTGTAGGTATATGTTAATGGTCTTGATAGTGGTTGATGTGTGCAGTAAATTTTCGGCCCCCACAAACACTGTGTCATGTTTCTCAGAAACTCACTGTCCTCCTACGACGTGCTTGAAATGTGAGTTATTCAGAACTGAAAGGTCAAACGGATGGAGAAGGAAACAAAATGCTGCTTAATTTTTTCTTTTTGAAGCAAAACGTGTCTCTGCAACGGCAATCTGAACATCTAATGTACAACTTATTACGCAGATTATTTTCCTCACGAGCTTTCTACATGACCATGACATTACTGTACGAGGACAAAGTCATAATATGTGATTTTATCAGAAAAAAGTGCATCATTTTAAGAATAATATTAAAATGAAACGTGCAATAATTTGAAAATAAATTCGTACTGTTACAACTATTATTACTATATATATATATATATATATATATATAGTTCAATGTTTTAATATTACAACACAAAGATAAAATATTTTTAAATTAAAGTTTTACATTTTCAGGGAAAAATTTCTTACTAATTATCAGATGAAAATGGTGCAATATTTCAGGAATAAATTCATAATACTCACAATTTAACTGAATTTGTAGAGTGTTTATAATAATGACATTGTCCCAAAGCAGCTTTACACAAATAAATCAATTACTAATATAAATTTCAGCATAAATATTTTGTCACTATGAACTTTTTTGTTTGCAAAATGAAAATTGTTCTGGTGCTAAATGGTGAAAATGTTTTATTAGGAATATCCTGCAGGTTACATTGCTGATTTTTCTCAGGTCAACTACAACTACAAACCCATAAGTAAGCTAGTGTAACACAAATACATAACACAGTTTTACCCTCAAAATTCTCTTAAAATATAAAAATTATATATATATATATATATATATATATATATATATA
>JAAIIK010000098.1:84743-101357 GCA_014706435.1 Silurus glanis
TGTGTGTGTGTGTGTGTGTGTGTGTGTGTGTGTGTGTGTGTGTGTGTTGTGTTGGGGGGTGTGATGTGGTGATTACAAAATGGAAACGAAAAAGAGTTTATTTATTTATTTGTTTGTTTGTTTGTTTATTTTTGTAGCATCAGTGATGAGACCTTAAATTATTTGTACGGGAAAAAAAATGAAATCGTGAACATTAAGCATTTATTATTGTTAAATATTAACATCACACTCAGGGTTGGGCAAATATACATTAAAATGTATTTTAAAAATAAAATAAATACTTTAACTTTAAGTGTTTTAAAAAAAACTACAAAATCCAGCAGCTAGACCATGTTTCAGAATAAACTACTGTATATACTGTTACAGGGGAGCATGAATTTTCTTCCCAAACCTTCCATCAGTTGCTCTGTTTGATTTGTTCCTTCACCATTACACTTTGTTTATTAAGTAAACAGTGTTTGATAGCAGCAGCTTTTCTCTGCACAGAGTCACGTAATAAATCTGACGCATTCAACCAGTTCACAGATCAAATATTCACATACGTGTCTCTGTGATCTCCCACATGAAGGTTAGTTTTAACGTAACCAACAGTTTAGTGTTGAACAGTTTGAGAAAGAATCATAATTGGACCCTTATTTAGTTACTCGGTGTTCGGTAACGAAGGGCAACTTTACATCAGCAAAATCAACTCAATAACAAACAAGTCATTCATAAGAAGACGACTGATGGCACCTGCATTTATAGCAACTAGTTTCTAATTAATCATTTGATTGGTAATCATAAATATAATAATATATTATGTGTCAGCAGTCATACATGCGGTGGAATGCAAAATAATGATCCTACTAAAAAGCTACTTGAATTAGTGTACAATATTCAGCAATCAAATATTTATTTATCGATCATTGGACACCTATTAAAAAGCCTGCCGGTTTCACCACTTTTTCTATATGGATCAAATTTCTGTTTTGATCTCAACAAGTAAATCTATAAAAAAATACAAAAAATGCTACAAAATGCAAAATACTACATCATGTCGAACCTCTTACAAAGTATTTTCCAGTATTTTAAACTACAAAAATTACAAAACACTAAAGTATTTTGATACAAATTATGAAGCCATTTTCATCAACCCTCTCAAATAAATATGACAAAATCCGATTTTATATTTGAAATACACGTATCACAAATACTGCCCTTCCCTGGTTATTTTTCCTTATTGCCACACCCAAAAAAATCTTAAAATTCCCCCCGACTTCCCTTCAAGTCAATTTTCTAAACTACTCTATATGGTTAAAGTTTGTGGACACTTGACTATATGATTGGTATGTGCTTCTTTTTGAACACCCCATTTCACAATTAGTCTCCATTGACTTTTATAATAAGCTGCACTCTTCTGGGAAGATGTTCCACTAGAATTTGTGGAGATTGTGTGGAGATTCATTCAGCTATAAGTGTGTTAGTAAAGTCAGGTACTGGAACGCTGGAACAGGTTTGGGGTTTAGGAAAATTTCATGCTCCTGCATTTAAAGACGTCTGATACAGTTGTGTGTAGAACTTTGTGGGAACATTTTGGGGGAAAAAATCAGATATGATTCACAGTAGCTGTGTGTGCAGTATTTTCAAGCCTCTGAGAATTTTCTTAAGAAGACACATCCAAACATGTTTTGTCTTCTCACCTCACTTACATCAGTCCCTGACTTTACTAACACCCTTGTGGCTGAATAAATCTCAACAAATCTCCACAAAATCTAGTGAAACATCTTCCCAGAGGAGTGGAGCTCATTATAACAGCAAACAGGGAATACATGTGGAATGGGACGTTCAAAAAGAAGCACATAGCAGTCTTACAGTCCACAAGCTTTTAACCGTATAGTGTATGAATGAGTGCATGAGTGATCAGTTTATAAATCCGTGATATGCTCAGGTGAGATCATGACATTGTTGTGGGTGTGAGATTTATTTTAATTCAGTATTTTGATGAAATAATTTAAATCTGGACTTAATATATGTCTCTGAATACGGCCGCTCGAATTTTAGCACCTGGTCCGGCATTTTATTTCTGTTTATGAAGGTATCTTTAATTAAATCTTTCCCGAGGCACGGCAACTACTGCTTGTGATTTTTAGATTTTCAGTTCATTTTGTTTCTGAATGTTTGGAAACTCAGGCATGTTCATACCGGCTTGCTTTTGCATCATCGTGATGTCCGAGTCAAAAGCAATCAATAACAGATAAGCACCGATGTGATCAGGCCAGTCCAATCTAATCTAAACTAATCCCGGAGATGATGATGATGATGATGATGATGATGATGATGATGATGATGTCATGATGTGTCATGCTGCTGATGGAATTCCAGCATCGTGTAAAAATCCGTTCCCTTTTAAGTCGGTCACGACACGCTCGGCTCGGCCCGGCACAAACACAACCTCCAGCATGGATTGGATACATCTGGTCCCCAACCACCCCCCCATTAAAAAAAAAAAAAAAAAAAAAAAACAGGGGGTTTTCACTGATACCAAAAAAAAAAGAAATGCAGACCGGGTCATGATCTGTGCTCGTTGTGCTTATTATTATTTGTATTTTTATTTTTACTTTTGGACTGCAAATGCTTGTTTCATCCAAAAAAAACAAAAAAAAAATTTATATAAACACCAAAACGTTAACCATGCATTGATCAGAATGCCATGTTTTCTATTTTTTTACGATTGATCACAATGTATGTATCTTTATCTAAAAATTATTCAACCAGGAGTTCCTCTTGAGATGAGCTCATCTCGTTTTCAAGAGTGTCCTGGCCGAAGAATAGGCAGCAGGTAAATTCCTCGATACAATCCCACATCTCAAAAAAATAAAAAAACATAAATAATTTAATAATAAAAATGAATAAATACTTGATTTCACAAACTAAAAGCATCATGGGAAAGATCTATGACTTAGGAGGGTAATTTAATGCACTCGAGAGCTCAGTGTGATTGGTTTTGGGAGTAAATTCATGGCAAGTGTTTATTTTAGGCCCGATTCACTTTCATCATGGTTTACATTTATATGTATGGCATCTGGCATACGCGATTTACATTTATCTCATTCATACAACTGAGCAGCGCTGGGGTCAAAGGCCTTGCTCAGGGGCCCAGGAGTGGCATCTTGGTGTGGCTGGGATTTATCTTTTGATTTTTTTAAGTCCAATGCCTTAACCACTAAGCCACCACCTTTTTATACAGACAGTCAAGTCAAAAGCATTCTTTTTTTCCGAATTAAAACTCAATTCATTTATAAAGAAAAAAATTAATGATTGTGATGGAGTACTCTTGAGTTATATACAATTATAGTTTGTGGGATATGTAGGAAAATTGAGTGAGGCTGATTTTTCCTATCTTGAGTTTCTTAATCCCAAAAACAAATCTAGATTAATGATGTAATCATCCAGAATCAATAAATAATGGAAAAACGTTAAAACCAAAACCCAACCTAGTTATTAAACTGCCAAAATTGTTTTGCTGACGAACTTCTGTTGAAGTGTTTAAGCAAAAAAAACAACAAACCCACAGCGTATTTAATAACATTGACGTGTTCTTCTCCATTCACTTTTTTTTTTTTTTTTTTTTTTTTAAGTGTTCGATCTTATTAAAATATTTTCTTTAAAGTATTGTTGGAAATCAGCTAAATGTTTTAATGGTGTTGAACTCAGACCTCCACAACAATTAAGCTTCTAATCCTCCCATGTTTTCCAGAGAAATCTGAAAAGAACGATTATAATTCCCAAACCCAGAATTAGCCTTAAATACAAGATTCTCTGATTTTATTTCCATTTTCTTTCTTTATCCCAAATAGTTTGAACCAAAAACAGATAAAACTATTTTGACTTGACTGTTGCCTTATTTCAGTAGAAACACAAAATCTTAATAACTTTACACTATATGAACAAAAGTTTGTGGACACCTGACCATGTTGAACATCACATTCCACATTGAGCTGCTGTTATAAAGCTTTACTTATCTGGGAAGATGTTTCACTACATTTTGAGAAGATCTTTTAGATATTCATTCAGGTAATGATGTAGGTGAGAAAGTGAGGAGGTTCCTGGGCTGCAGTCAGCGTTCAAATTCGTCCCAAAGGTGTTCAATAGGGTTGGATCTCTTTAGCAGGAGATCTTCTGCTCCAACCCATGTAAAGCAGATCCTCGTTGAGCTTTGTGCACAGGAGCATTGTCATGCTGGAACAGGTTTGAGTCTCCTAGTTCAAGTGAAGGCAAAATTTCATGCTACAACATCCCAAGACGTCTAGTTTGAAGAGGAAGCACATAATTTTGGTGAAGTCTGGTGTCCCAGTACTTTTGTGTATATAGTCTATATCCCGAATAACATATAGAGTACACTGTCAGTGCATGTTTACTGGGATATTTTAACTAACAGTTTGACTAATCTGATCTGGAAAATCCTTTAGAAAGCATCTTGTGCTAGCGGCACTCAGCATGATGCTCCTTCTCTCTGGTTTCCATCTTCATGCTCAAGGCTGTTGCTCATTGGTTCTTTCATTGCTTCCCACTGCAGCATCTTTACACATCAACTTGACGTGAACATGTGGGGGGAAAACAAACAAGCGGAGATTGTTTAAACGCTGCCGTTTTGCACAATGCATCATTAAATTATTATTATTATTATTATAAATATTATTAATATTAATTTTATTACTCCTGAATGCTGTTTGTAGCGATGCAGAAAAGAAGCCACCTGGTTAAGCGCTTGAAATTAATGGGACGCTGCAACACACCTCACAAAGTTTCATTTAAAGCTGATAGAGAGAAACTACAGCAAACGGGTCGTAGGAACGAGAGAGAGAGAAAGAAAAAGAGAGAGAGAGAGAGAGAGAGAGAGAGAGAGAGAGAGAGAATGACGAGCAGACGATGAAGCGTTAGAGCCGAACAGTCCAAGTGCAAATAACGATCCGTTTCAGGGATTTTCATTCATTTTTATTCAGAATACTTTATAGATTTAGTATCAGTTTTAATTAGTTTTAGGTTTTTGTTTAAAGTGCAGACTGACTTTATTTCACAGTTCTTTCACTTTCAAAGTTTCTTTAAAAGATTCTGAACTTAAATAAAGCATGAAATCTACCATTAATAAACCAAACGTGCCGTAATACCAGAATAGTAATGAAGCTTTGTTTTTTAGATAGTTTTTTTTTTTTTTGTCGAACGGGTTGCCGTCAAAAGATTTCTTCATTTTCTATGATATTCACTTGTTCTAATTAGTCATTTGTGTCATCACTGATATAGTGGAGATTTTTGTAAGGAGTTCAAACAAACATCTTTGATGGCAGTAGTTCTTTTCTGTTATTATTATTATTATTATTATTATTATTATTATTATTATTATTATCACAGAGAGACCCCACAATTTCTAAAGCTACCCCAGCCCCAGCCCCAGCTCCAGATCTTCATCCAATTGTGATCTACTTCATCCAGCAGGTTTTCCAGCTTTAGAAGCTCAAAATAGACAACATTCCCATTGACTTCCCATGAAAATATGTGATGGGTATAGCAGTGATGGACAATAATGAAGTAAATGTAATTCGTAATTTGTAAATACTGAGACTTTTACTTTAATTTCACTACAAGTCAAATATTTTACTTGATTATATTTTGTTTATTTTGATTATATTATATTATATTGATACTTGACTATTTTACGAAATCAGTCGTTCCTTTTTATTTATGAGGATAAAAACATAACTGGTCAAACATGCAGAAATTCTGCTTGGTCCATCTACTGATCACACTGATCACACAGTTCAGCATCAGTTCAACAACAAGCAGAACATTTAGAGAGGAATAAATGATGAAGAAACTCCAGACTCAAACTCACCACCACACACGTGACCTCGTTTACACGTTTTATTAAAGTAGGTTTTAGGCTCATAATTTCTAATAACTGTAATAGAAATTGTTGAGATTTAAGGAAGTGATTTGTTTTGATAAAAGTAATTGGGAAAAAGAAAAAAGTAAGGTTATGTTTTATAAAAGACAGGAGGTGGAGCTGGAGGTAGCAGAGCTGAAGATGTTGAGATGTTGGTTGGGAGTGACGACGATGGACAGGATTACAAATGAGTTTATTAGAGGGACAGCGCATGTAGGACGTTTTGGAGGCAAGGTGAGGGAGGTGAGATTGAGATGGTTTGGACATGTGTAGAGGAGGGACATGGGGTATATCAGTAGGAGAATGCTGAGGATGGAGCCACCAGGAAGGAGGAAAAGAGGAAGAACAAGGAGGAGGTTTATGAATGTGGTGAGGGAAGACATGCAGGTAGTTGGTGTGAAAGAGGCAGATGTAGAGGACAGGGTGGTATGGAGACGGATGATCCGCTGTGGAGAACCTTAATGGGAGCAGCTAAAAGAAGAAGAAGATGTTTTATGTGACTATAAAGTCGTAAAGGGGGAGTACGGTGAGAAATTTAGCTAGTTCAGTTTATCATATGTTTAAGCACATAGGCAGCAGATATGTATCAATATCTTTGTTGGACATTTTCTGATATGTTCCATACATAATTTTTTCACACTGTGCACAATGAACCTTGCTGTTATTGAAGCTCAATAACACACGTTTTATAGACTTGTCAAAATTAATTGAACTCACTACATTCCTTCGCCTTTTCATTTGAACCAAACAGAATAAAACTCGCCAGTTTACTTCTATTGAAAAACTCGACTCTTAAACCTCGAAACCTTTCAATCTACATTCAGTGAACTAAGCACAATTCTTCAGGCTGGTCAGACTGGCCATGTTCTGCTTTTTCAACAATCACAATATTTATTGCTTTTCACATTTTGGAAGGTCAAATTGGTCACAAAATTCTCATTGACTTCTAATGAAAAAACTGTACACCTGTCTGTCTGGTCGTTATGACACCAGACGTCTGTCAAATAACAATGTCTTAAATCAACATACATCTTTCTGACCTGAGAAAAGGAAAAAAAAACACATAAAACCAGAACTCATGTGTGTCACTCAACACTGGGCACTGAATTGGATAAAATGCTAATGTACATGCTACAGGAAATCTGATGCTACCTGACTCACATTACACACCCAGTCATGTTCCACATCAACAACATGTTTCTGTTTAACTCCTCATTCACAGAGTTCATGCTTCCTCCAAAACTATTTTCCTACATCATGTAAGTGGATTTTTTTCTCAGCAGTAGTAAGTAGTGACTTGTGTCATGGAGAAGTGTGTAGATCAGCAGAGTTCCAGCTGTAGATCGCTTTCATTTCTCTGTTCAGAAGTTTTCTATCCGGTGATGTCCAGTGTCCGATAGATACGATCCATTTCGAGTAGTATGAAAAACAAACCATTATGAAATATCCTCGTAAATCCGTAGAAATACGTTGATGTATAAAAGTGTGCATACAAATCATTTCAATCATTTCTCAAATGAATAATTCGATCGATTCGCCAATTGTGGAAATCACGTCAAATATATATTTCGTTTTGTTCCAGTCTGGAACTGCTTGTCATCATATCAGGTTCTAATTTTAGTTAAATCGCCGTAAATAAAACGTTTGTTGTGTCTAGAATGTCATAAATACCCACATATTTGCTCTCTAACCAGATTTTCTCTTCTGCCGTCACTTTGCCCAGCACGGTGAAGGTGAAAAGAGTCGTGAAAACTTTTTCTGGACAGAAAATATGACAAATGTTTGGATTCCATACTATGTTCAGATCTCTCCCGTAGAATGTTGTATAAAATATGCACTTGCTGCTATAAAAGCCTTAAAACCTCTGCATACATTTGCATTAAGGGCATTTGGAAGACACCTTTATCCAGAGCAACTTACAATTAAGCAGTTGAGTGTTAAGGGCCTTGTTCAAGAGCCCAGGAGTGGCAATCTGGTTGGTTCCTGGGTCTTGAACTCACAACCTTCTGATCATCCAACATATTATTAAGCATTGCGTGACAAACCAAAAAAAGATCTCATGGTAAAAATCTATGGACGCTCGTTTAGTAAATATCACCCCTGACTACCACATATTAAAGTTCAGCTCATCGTGTTGATCCTGCCATGATGGCAAATATAAAGAACAGAAAAAAAGACATTGTGACTGTTTGGATATGCAAGCACATGTCTCGATTCTGAAACCTGCCCCGGTGTCCCCAGGGACGCCCCGTCCTCCTCGAAAACACGTTTTTATGTTAATTTCCGCCGGAACGGAAAAACATTTCTGCCAGAACCTGGTGCAAACACTGTGTTTTTATCTGCACGATCAAAATAGATAATGCTATGAACATTAGACATCATGGCAGAACAGCACTTGTTTGGGTTTTGTGTCTGAGAAATGCAGTTGTCTATCAGTACAACAGTGAGACGGAGACGTCGGCTCGAGCTCGAACAGCAGGGACGGATTAATCATCAGCTCCTGCTCTTATTAGCTCTTCACTCCTTTGATTTATTTTAATTTATCATGCAGGGAACCCTGCTGGGACTCGTGTGTCATGTTCAGACGGGTTCTGCATATTGACGACAGGGTGATTAAACTAATAAGAAAGAAACAGAAACAGAACTGAAAGCAGAAAGAGAAGTGCAAAGGAATGATATAATCCACATCCCATAATATAAAAATATCAATATAATACCTTTTAATATAATATCATCTATAACGTATATATGCTTATATAATTAAACATTTAAATATTTATTTAATATAATCAATCTTCCTCTCCAAATCATGTAAAGCAGATCTTCATGGCTTTGTGCACAGGGGCATTGCCGTGCTGGAACAGGTTTGGGTCTCCTAGTGCAAGCGAACGCAAAATTGTATTATACCGCATCCAAAGACGTCCTGTACAATTGTGTGCCTCCAACTTCGGGTAACAGTTTGGAGAAGAACCACATATGGCAGGAAAGGGCAGGTGTGCCAATACTTTTGACAATATAGTGTATATATTAGATACATTTTTATACATCTTCTGTTTTATATCATTGCGACTTTGTAAAGAACTCTTAACTGCTTTTTTTGTATAAAATATGCTCTAGAAATATTTTTATAATATAATAATAATAACATTTTTTAAATATATTTTTAATAATAATAAAAGCTCTGTCTCCAGACTCTTAGGTTATCAGGCTACAGAGAAACTGCAGAGTGGTGGCACTGGAGACTCCTTCCATATATTTTAAATGAAAACATCTCCTTACAGAAAACCTCACCATATTAAAGAAAATGAAAGATTTGACAATTAATTGCACCGTACAAATCCCTGTCAATAATATCGCCGTTATACAAACGATACATAATATGGATGTCGGCACCATAGTCGTTGAAAATGAAATAAGATGCTTGAAATTAATTACTTCATTTGTTCATTAATTAGTAAATTAAGTTTTCATTTTTGAAGCAGTTCTTTTTTTTGTATTTGTAAATATAGATTTTGTATACGCAATATACGTATATTTGGCATCCCAACGAGCTTCGATCAGCAGAAGGTGCTTCCTTATTCCCAGCAGGAAATCTGTAGCACAAATCTCCCTGAAGAGTCTGATTACAACATGCTGGAACATGGCAAATTCATTTTCCAATCCCAGCCCCCTGTTTCCGCTTCCTGGCTGAGGTGTTAGCCTTTACTCCGAGTATTTCTCACTGTCTGAGCCTGTTGCGGTTCAGATGTCTGGGACTCCGAGTAACCCAGGCGTGATTGCTCAAGAGCGTAAATGTTGTTTTTTGTTACTTTCATGAAAGAATACGAACCTGCAGTGTATTTCATCTCGAAACCAGGTTTTATCTTAGCCTGGAGAACTGGGCCCGAAGGAGACCATGTAGAAGATTAGCTTTAGCTACAAATCTTTAAACAGTCATGGAGAGGAGAGAGGAGGTGGGATGTCAAAGAAGATTTCTGCAGTCAGACAAGGCAAATGGTGAAAGCTGTGAGAAAGGATGCCATCGTGTTCAAGGCCGTAGCCGAGAGATTGATTGTTAATGGCTTTTATGCCTTCAGTCCTCCTGATTGAAGAGTTCTGCTCGCATGCGAGACGTCCAGAAACCGAAAAAAAAAAACAAGAGGTCAAATCTAAAGAAATAAGTCCCCAAGTCACTGCTGCTGCTTTTACACTTACATAAAGGCAGTGAAGCTGTTCCTTTAGGCTGTCAGAAAACACTCAGATCCGCTAGAATATACAGTAGCTACCAATTTCCACAAGAACACATGGACACAAGAATTGGCTCTATAGAATAATTGGTGTTACTTTATCATCACGGTGGATAAAAAGATGATGCAATGCACAAAAACGCAGAAAGTATCTGATTTTTTTCCACAAATGTACCTTTGAGACGTCCACAAATTGCTTGAAAATTGTTTAGTTATGCACAGAGGGCGAGGCAATATATCGACAATCAATTTTAATGATATCGAAATTATGTGAAGCACTTTACTGATGTATTGTTATAAACCGGTACTGAATGGATGTCACTGATATGTTAAGGACAGTTTGTTAGATAGATTATATACCATGATATTCATTACCTGTGGTGGAAATGTATCACAATATACCATTTTTTAAAAATCGCCCAGAACCTTTTTTGGAGAAATATATCTCTTCAGCTTAAATTGAGAAGCAGTAATGGAATTTATGGTATGGCCTGCCTTTCATCCAAAGAAATATATTTTATGTTCGAAGTTCATAAAACCTTTAGGAGAATGTTTGACTCAATCGGGACAATGCCGTTGCTGTTGGGGGACCCAGAGACCAAGGATTGATTTAGATCCCTGATAAACAAGCCAGAGATGACAGTGGTGAGGAAAAACCTCTTTGAGATAATATAAGAAAGAACAGAAACCTTCTCTGGGTGATATCAGGTGATGAGGTGATAAATCAGTGCAGTATACAGATAGAGAAAAAAAGGCGAACATCACAGAATGTGTCACAAGAATGTTCACTGGTCAGTCAGAAATTTATCAAAGACAGAGCCTTTTGTGGCCAGTGGTCAAAGCAAGAAAATAATGGACCTTGGCTTCTGGGTAGAACGAATGGACCATCACCTTTAAGGTCTATTCAGGGTTGACGCTACCTATTGGTAGCGCAGGCAGTTGTCTACGGCAGGGGTGTCCGATCTTTCCACAAAAATGCAGGTTTTTCTTCCAACCAATCAAGGGCCTGATACCACCTCACTGAAAATGAAACTTACATATAATAATCACAATGATATAATAAGTCAATCAGGCTGATGCTAGTCAATCACTGGTCCTTCATGACAAACTAAGGCTGATGAATCTAATGAATCCTAATCCTGAAATTGCAGGAGCAAGTTGTGGTTGGGGGTCCAAGCATTTATACTACCTCCTACTCCATGGGTCAAAATGAGAAGATCCAGATATCTTTTTGCTGACTGCTACATTTCCTTATTAAAAGTTGGAATCCTACCATAGTCTTTTGCGGGCCAAGAGTCCAAGCAAGTGTAACTGTCCATGCACTCAGTATGAGAAGAAACACAAAGTTAGTTCACGTATACAAAATAGAGCACCTCGTCCAAGAACATGCAGCTATGTGAGCATGAGCAGCAGTTTGGAAAGATGTCTCAGCCTTCACCCTGCTGGGATTGGCAGCAGTTATGTGACAGGGAGATCTAAGGTAGTAGTGGGAGGGAATTTTATATGTTTGAACCTGAGAAGGAAATTGTATTATTCGCCGGAGATTTCAGCAAGAAACAAATCTATAATCTATCACTAGTTACCTGTTATATAATCGAACCCCCCACACACCATCAACCTGAAATCATACACTGTGAACCATTGTGTGTCAAATCACCCTACGTAATTCTCCACACCTCACACCTGCTTATACACAGGGCCTAATCGATGCCTGTCACCGAAATCGATTTCTCCATTGCCTTGTTGCCGACACTTCCTCACACCGCATCTCGAGAGAGAGAGAGATTAAATGCAATTCCACCTCTGACAGAGTCTGTAATTATCTGTACTCAGAAGAGATATGTCTAAAAGTCATCCCTACAATTATGAGAGTCATTTAGCGTTTCAGCATTTCAGGCCATTGAACTACATCCATAAAAGTGTGATTGAGACACCAGGTGTGGTCGAAGATCTAATCGTTGTTTAATGGTTGCATGCAACAAAATTCAAATGGTCCTAATAGACTTAAAATGGCCGCTCTGTATCTGTATAGACAGTTTAGCTGACGCAGTAAACAATAAATGTCAAAATCTTTCCAGTCTCGTAGGGTAATTAAACAAAAAATGCAAATGATATTGAGCCTACACAAACGTTACAATTGCACCATGTCTTCTCATGGATTAGTCAATAAATAACGTATGTCATGTATCCAGTCTTCGAACTCTTTATCGAGTTTAGTTTTAGGTGTTTTTGCTAGTTATCAGTCTTCCCTTCATGCTGTCCCCATGCCTTCATTACACCTTCATTGTTTCCCATCTCATATGCTGTTATAAACATATAAATAATATGTTGCATGGCGTTTGCTGGAGCTACAGTAGCTAACATTTTGTTCTTTCCAGGGAAGAAGAACTCCCTCCTGCTCCAGAAGTTCCAGAAGGACCTGAATGCTGGCGTGTTCAATACGCAGGAGAACGAGCTTCTGAAGCAGATTATCCGACAGGACCGGGAGATGGTGATGATGGTGGAGAGGAAGCAGTCGGTCACAGGTGCGAATTCGACGCCCATGTCCGGAAACTCCATCATTAACTCGCCGGCTCAGCCTCCGTTCGCAAACAGTCAGTTCCAGCAGCACCCGCAGTCCTCGCCCATGACCCCAATGGCCCCCATGACCTACAGCACCTCGGCGTCCATAATCCCCGCTGCTCGCCTAGCCGGGAGCGTGGCCTTCTCGTCGCCAGGCAACCCGGCTACGCCCCTACAGCAGCCGACGCCCGGTGGCGTCATGTCTCCCTGCTCGTTCACGGCGGGGCGAACCTTCCAGTACGGATCACCCACGGCTTCACAGCTGTCCCTGGTGCCACAGCTGTCGGCCGTAACGACGCAGCAGCAGCAGGCATCCCCGCAAAAAAACGAGGCAGTTCATAGCACCCTCAGCAGGGACGTGCGCCATCTTTCGGCCTCTCAGCCCTCGTTGCCTCATGAAACCTCACTAGCCATTAGGCAACATCCATCCTCTGGAGAATCCTTGGCATCTATTCAGCCTGCAGTAAGCCCCTGCCCCTCCCCACAGGCCCCTGGCTCTGCCCCACAGCAGGGTGCTATTCGTGCCACGGTTCCTCCGAGGGTGGCGCTTTTCCGACAAATGTCATCAGGCGCGCTACCACCAGTGCGAGCAGCGCCCTCTTCAGTCCAGCACAGAGATCCTATGGGATCCAGGAGAGAGTCGGCCGTCTTAAACAGCGGCACAGAGACTGAACAAGACAAGATGCGTTTTGCATCAAATTTATGATTTATTTTGTTTATTTCTTCTTCAGTTATTTATTGATCGATTTTTTTTTTAAATAATTGATTTTGCTTCATTTTTATGGAGAGAAAAAAAAAAATATTTTTGTTCCTTCCTCAAACTAACCTCGTAGATTTCCTGTACAGACTCGACCCTTGTATTATATTCTATTTTAGAAACCATTCTCCTTCAACGTAAGAATGTATATTATACAAATATATACATGTAAAGCTAGAATATTGACACTGCCTATATGATAAAGGCAGGACAACACTAGTATAAATGCAAGTCTTCCTTTCTGATATGTATATATGATGGACATGCTGGGGATTTTTTTTTTATCCTTTTTTTTTTTTTTTGTAACTGGAATGAAACACTAAAGCCGGCAAAATTGTTCAGTTTTTTTTAAATTAATATTATTCTTGATTTTTTTTTCTGCGATGTCCAAATACGAGTCCAGCAGCTTTTTTAGGCATCACTGTGGAAAACCTACACACAAAACCGATACTGGCGATCCCACAAAGAAAAAAAAAATTCCTCCATCCATATGGATATTAATGAGGAGGACAGAGAAGACAAGGAGGAAGAAAGAGAAGGTTCTTAAAGCTAACGCTGAGTTTCTCCTCTGCGAAAAAACAGTCCAGTAACTGAGGTGTAGTGTTAAGACCGAGGCAGTGTTACAGAATCCAAAGGGAATAAAAATTGCTGATTTTTTTTTTCTTTATTTTATCAAAGTTCTCCTGTTTATGGATTATAAAAAGGCAGTAGGGCTGCAAGTGGATTATTTTCTACCCCTGAGGTTTCTGAGACTGAACACGACGAAGCGTCTTGACTGTGTACATTTCTAATATTTATAAACTAAAGATTATCACCATTATGCAATAGACTGTGATTATAAAAATGAAACTATATGTGTGTTGTAAATAGTTTTGTAGAGCTAGTCCTTGCAGAATTACGTGTGTTGCATTTCTCGAAAAAACATGGCAACGTCTTACCAGTCTGAAGCCTGGATCCCACCTATATATGCATATGTATAACAGTGGCACCCGATCACCTGATATCATTCTCATCAGAGACACGTTGCGAACCTTAATGCAAACGACAACGCGATGGTCGAGTCGATACGGGATTTATACCGAGCTATAAAAGGCTGCGCGAGCATTTACAGCGATCTGTAGAGACCGCAGGAGAGCAGAGCGGAGAGATCAATGACGGGACAAAAAGCTTTTTTTGTAGTCTAAAAGCACACTTATTTCAGGAGGTTGTCTCTAAATGGGCCCCGTATTTATAGGACATCGATAAACGCGAGTGATAAGAACCTTTATCGTTACTGTAATCTGAACGCTGCACTGACTTCGCCTAGTTCTGTTTTATGTTTACGTCAGTATTACGCTCGAGCAATCCACTTTACTCTGTATAATCGCTATGCAGCAGCTCTTTTCCCTTATTTTTCACTATTAGCAATTCACGCTTTCACAACATGACTTTCACGTCTGTAACGCATCCCGCGACCAACCCCAAGCCCCGGGTTACTGCGGAGTTACTGTTACCATGCTGAAGTAAATTATATGTGTGTTATTCCTATTATACAGTAATTACGTCAAAGCAGCAATCAAGAGTCTTTTTATCTGTCATTATTTTCACAGTTTTGACGTTAATATGACAAAAAAAACCTAAAGAAATTGTCTCGCTAAACTGTACCGACACTGCAGACTCCTCCCATCACTTTACCACAAAACAAAAAACAAAAAGAAAGAAAAAAATATTCAGTGAATATATACACACGTGATTTAATCCAAACATCTGGAGCGTATAGTTTATACAAATCCCTATGTGGGACGTTGCTATAGCAACACTATATTAATCACCACCTACTTACCTGATCAGAGTAAAATAATGACCAGCAAAGTGATGTAAAAGTGTGTGTAAGTGTGTGACTGTGACACAGGTGCAAATTTAGTTAGTTAGTTAGTTAGTTAGTTAGTTAGTTAGTTAGTGTAGACTAATAGACTGGCCCAGGGTTACATGGTACTTTACTGCCCCTAGTGTTTCATGCTGGTATTACATTCCATAGCTATAGTTTCTGAACAGCCATCTTAATACATCATATAGACAAAAGTTTGTGGAAACCTGACCATCAGATTGGTATGTGCTTCTTTTTGAACATCCCATTCCTCATCTATTTCCCATCTGCTCTAATAATCAGCTCCGCTCTTTAGGGGAGGTGTTACACTGGATTTTGTAAAGATTTGAGATTAATTCAGTAAAGTAGGTACTGATGTACAGCAGGTGAGGTGAGGAGGCCTGTGGTGCAGTCAGTGTTCACATTCATCCTAAAGGTGTTCAAAAAGGTTTAAAGCTCTATAGCAGGAGATCTTCCACTTTATCCCATAAAAAACAGATCTTCGTGGAGTTGCCTTAGTGCACAGGAGCATTGTCATGCTAATACAGGTCTGACTGTCCTAGTTCAAGTGAAGGGAAAATCTCATGCTGTATTTAAAGGTGTCCAATACGATTGTGTGCCTCCAAGTTTGTGCTAAGAGTTTGGAAAAGAAGCACATCTGGGTGGAAACATCAGGCGTCCAAATACTTTTGACCATACTGTGTATGCACATATGCATATTCATAGTTAAAAGTCATAATCCAGGCTTGAAGCTAATGTTCTTAATGATTTTCCAAATTAGCAAAGCAGTAACTCGATAGCTAATTTACAGAGCTAGTTAGCATTAGGTTTCATGCTAACAGCGTTTTAAACACCTCAGCACTTTTATGCCTCGTGGTAGTCGGTTCAATCCAATTTTTAGCCCAAATGGAAGCAGAAACGATGCATAACTGGGGCTTACGATTGGTCAATTATTCATAACAAGCTTCATAACAAGCACTGCTAACCAAACTGTTTTTTTCATTGCACAAGTCTTTTTTATTTTAAGAGGGAAAGAGAGAGAGAGAGAGAGAGAGAGAGAGAGATTATCCGAGCAAATAAATCCATCTGGGCCGCATCAGTGGTGCGCAGAATGAAATGCCAGATTGAATCTGATTTGCACTGTACACGGCTTTTTTTTTTGCTGTTATTGAGCGAGGATTTGTATTTTGTGTCTGTCTGTAAACGGTGGCAAAGACGAATCAAACTAAAGCTAATACTGTGTTGCATTAAGGTTTTGTGTGTGTGTGTGTGTGTGTGTGTGTGTGTGTGTGTGTGTGTGTGT